>CM060965.1:13546348-13763848 GCA_030765045.1 Tenodera sinensis
GTGCTGTAAAAGCAGGTGTTAAACACTATAAAAAAAAGTATGCTACACTGTTTTACACTTCATTTTCATCAGTTTTATACAAATTAACTACTTGATTATTTAGAATAGTCCTTTCAACATGCCTGTGATGTATTTTTCTGGCACCCTTCAAAAGCAAACTTTTACTCTTGATGATTTCTAATATTAATTCAAATTTCAAGATGAAACCATTTGTTTCTGAATATCTTTCTATGTATGTATGTATGTATGTTTTTGTATACCTAAAACTGTATTCATTACTTCCCTAACCATTACTTTCCAGTAGTAGAAGTAACTGTCAAATAGTGGTTGTGATAGTCCCTTAGGCATGAGTTAAATTTGCCCAAGCACATAAGAAAGCTGCGGAGCACTATTCTAGAGAGATGGCCAGGAGCTCATCACTGCAGCAAACGTCACCACCGTCACTTGTTGCACTGATTTTGTCCTCTCTCTCAATGTTCTTTTAAAAGTATCATAATTAGATCCACAATTTCTTCTCTATCTATTTATTTAATAAAATCTCTTTCCTGTAGTCATTGTGCATGTTTAACTCATAAATCCCATTATTCTCTTGTTACATTGTTAAGTTCTTCATTAACAAGTCTTTCAGTCTCAACACTTTTAAATGTGTTATTTCCAAGAGCAAGTTGACACTTTACTTGAGCACACACAAGCTCAAATCATCTAGCAATGATAGAGAGATAATCATATTATTTGATAGTCCTTTTCATTAGCAAGCTGATTGAGCATGTACATAAAATATAATTACTTATTAATAAAGGCCAGAGGAATGTGCACTCGCATCCAATACAGGTTAGCTGGATGCAGAGTATGAATGATGGTAGAAGTACAGCTCGGCCATCAATTGTGCAAACAACTGCCGCTAGAAGCAAGAGTCGAGAACAACGTAACATAGTACTCTGCGAACTAGTGAAGCATTGCCTTGCAAGTGTATGAAAATGCAAGGTCAAAGTTTAGTATAACATAACTGTTAAATTCCAGAAAGTTGTAAACAAAAATATTGGTTGGAATTCTTTTCATTTGTAGGTACTTCTGATATCGTGCAACATAGTAAGAAGTTTTTCACTATTTAAAAACTGCTTCAGTGCTAGGCATCGAAATTTCACGTTTAATAGTTTACGAATGTACATTGTAACCCAATGTAATGTAAAATGTGACGATATTTTAGCTAATAAATAGCAGTATGTATAAGCATTTAAGTGCAATTCCAGAATGCACAGTTTATGATGTTTGTCGATTGTGCAGCAGTGAGGCAGTTTTCATGGTCAGGCTGTACCTACTATCTATTCATTCTAAGGTTGATCTGCACAAAATTGAACCCTGGTGGCCAGTGCACAGTTGTAATGTATCCTTCCGTCATAACACAACCACGTGGTGAGTGCATGCGGTACATAATAGAAAGGAAATTATACCTTATTCCACCAATTTAAAGAGTGACTAGCATGTAACTAGAGACAATAAGATTGATAGTTACAACAAAATAAACGATGCACATGTCATAATTATAATAATTAACTTTAAAAAATCAAGTGAAAAAGAAAATAACGGGTAACTTACATCTATTCGCTTTCTGGAAGCGAATATGTTTATACTGGTACTCGAAACACCGGTGAACTCAGAAGTTAATTTCACTACTTCTTTGATGGGAACAGTTGGATATTTCTCACATAACTTAGAATACACGCTCAACACTATTGTTTTTTCACCACTAGTCAATGGTTTTCCCGCCTTATGCTTTACATAAGTCGACGAAGACGCAAGAGCAAATTCACCGCGACTGTCCGCCATGATTCTAAATAGAAACTGCTGCTGTAAACAATACTTGGATATTAGGTAATTCACACGAGTTGCATGTTGGGACTTGTAGCTCTGTTTATCAGTATACATCAGCGTTAACCAACCTCTCAGGTATTTGTGTAGAATATTATATCATTTAACGATAAATTCATTCTAAAACTCAGATTACGAGGATGGGACTACTTCCCTGCATGCATTGCTACCGTGTTGTACCACGGTGCACTGATCACGTGGGTTTGTTTTGACGCGGACAAACCTAAGACTGAACTTGGTATAACTGCAGTTGTTTACATGCGTGAGCGATAACAGTAAAGTCCATGTGCAGTTACCTATAGAAAAATGCACATGCCTCCAGCCTTTACTTATCTTTATTTTCATAATGCTTACCCGATCATTCTCTATGTCTGACATAAGTTTTAAGCTTTCAATAAACTATTAATATCCAAGCGTTAATCTAGTAGTGAGACAAAGCTAGTTTTGCCAAAACAATGCTGCATACCTGTGATTTGCTACAGCAATGTGGTCATATGCAGCAGGGATGTACAAATTATAGTTGGGGATTTAATGTCATGCCATGGTAGTCCCATTACTAGAGCAACCACATGCAAAACAAGAGCTGTGGTTCAAATCCCAGTTACAGCATCTAATTTTTCAGTCTGATTGTACCTTTGAATAGCTTTTAAAAGATTTAATTTTTCATTTAGTTGACAAACTGAACATAATTTTTGAGGAAAATTGGTCATATACAGAAATAAACTAATTTATTAAGTTCTGATTATTTGTATGATTATCGTCTCATCACACAATGTGTCCAATCAGAAAAGCACCATCTGAAAACCACGGGAGCGAAATGTGGCAGAGAATGTAAACTGATGATGGACAGAACACTCTTTATTTCAAATTGAACTAACAATAATTCAATTTGAAATAATTAATGTTTCAAACTACCTCACTGTGTTCTCCAGTTAGAAGAAATAAAACAAAAACATGCAGTCCATGGAGAAACAGTGTATCAGTGTATTATGAGTGATGATATCAACAGAAACAGAAACAAAATTAATATTAGTGTGTAGTGAAACTATTGCTTGTGTTGAACACTTTAATTAATGTGGACAAGGTGAATAAGCATCACAAAATGTGCTAATAAAGTTGGAAAAAATAATATTTTAAGATGTTAAAGAAACAGAAGGTAATAAAGAATAGAAAAAGGTTGTTAGAAGTTGCTGCAGTGCTTCTTTGTTTTAAATTCCTAGATGCAGAATGAACAAGACCACTTATATCAGTCATTTATTTATGAAAATACAGCATTAAAAATTTCAAAATGAAAATATCTATATTAAGGTTATAAAGAGAGAAACATGGTGGCATTTAAATCTAAAAGTAACTCAAGTGGTTTGGGAAATTCTTTAACCATTGAAAAGCTCAAGTCTTTGTGACAGGCATAGCCATATAAAACACTAATTATTTAAATAAATTACGTTAAAAATAATATATGGTGCTTGGCTGACCACCTGCTTCCAGGTCTTCACTCTGGTCCAGAGGTCCCTCTGCTTCCCGACAGGCATCTGACCCTAGGCTGGCTTGTAAGTCCTAGGGGGTGTAAGTCCTACATAAGGGGGGGGGGGGGGGGGGGGTAATCAGGGAAAGAAAGAAAGCCCTCATATTTGATTAGGAACACATTGCACTTATAAATGAATATGCTTGAGAAGAAAACCTGGACTTTTAGTGGAGAATGTCATGGAGTATACAATAGTGTAAAATAGTTGTTGTTACTCCACAGAATATGCATGCAAAACAAGACAAATGCCTCAGATACTTCATTCCAATCAATATATATTGTGACTTTGCCCTGTTATTAAGCCATTAGTTCCTGAATTTTCTCTATTTAACTAACTTGCTCAGCTCACTGTTATTTCATTTTGATTTTACATTCAATTTGATTTTTTCTGTGACATAACAATGAAAGAAGCACACCTAACATAGCCTCTTCTTCTGGGTGATTCACTCACTGGGGAGTTGAACACAAGACTTCTCTAATCTCTTGCAGTAACAACACTCAGTGTACATCATCACAGCCATCACAAAGTTGTTTGGAGAATAAAACTTTCTGTCTCGTCAGAAATGCAGTCGCTAGTTTGCTGACTTGCTTCTAGAGAGTACTCACTTATATAGCCTTTGGACATTTCCACACAGTCCCACAATGTTTGAGATGGATAAACATCCAGAAAGTTCTAGTTATCTGAGGATAGCAATTATTATATTCACACTTGGCAAGCGCATTGTTTATCTGTCATTTTCAACTGTCTGCTGGGCATGCAACTCCCTACATAGATTCTGAATACAAAGCATACATTGTGAAAAAGAAACCTACACTGATCTTCTGGAGCAGGGAAGCTGCACAGGGAGACTGGCCATTAGCTGGACCTAGCCACTGGCGGCCCAGTGGATGTGTGCTAACCTTGATGGCCTGAGGTAGCTTTGTGCCATGGTGACAGTACCATTACTTAAAGATCTTTAAAACAAACAACTTTCACAGGAAACATTTTTATTAATTCATAATCTTTTAAGGAGAAGTGTATTCAAAAAGAGAATGTACCCAAATCCCAGATATGCAGATAGCAATGTCATTCATGTTGAGAAATTTGACAAAAAATATATTAATATTAAAGTTGGAGAAGTAAACTTAGATGGCACTGAAGTCAAGTGTTTGTAGTTAATGAATAAACACACATAACCTTACTTCTGCCATAAGTAGTGATGGTACTGGCCTGTAGAAACAACTGCACACAGACATATGCTGCCCTCTTTCTAACAGTATCAAGAAATAAAAGCAATGTTTTTGAAAGGCTCTATCTAATGCAGACTTCCCAGCAAAATTTACAGTTTACCTTCCCTGACTTTAGAGGTCATTGGGAACCATGTATTGGTTCCATTTGAGCTCCACTCCCTTATGCCACTAATCCCACTTGTGGTTATGGCTGATTGATGAAATTGAGCTCAGGTGAAAGATCACATGTAGTGAACTAATTACATTAGTTATAATGTTACTGCAACATTTTCCAAAATGAATGACTGTTGTGGTTCATCCTGTACTTGGAGCTAAGTTTGTGTTGAGGACGGTATTACTGTGTTGTGAACTAGCTGGGATCTGCTTGTTGTGTATCATGTATTGTAAACCATTGTTGTGTTTTGCTTGTTTGAGTATATTTGTAATTATGGATGGTGTTTGTTTCAGTTTTATGTTGCATGTTGTATTGTTAATTTTGTTAGCATGGACTGTTTTCTACAACTGGGTGTAAATAATGTTAAAATATTGGCATCAATATGTTAGGTTCAGTCTATTGGATATGAGGGTAAATGAAGTACCATTTTTAAATTCGTGGAATTTTTTTAGATTCAAAACTTGGATGGATAAAGCATGTAGAAAATGTACATACTAAATTATCCTGCATAATAATCTTTCTTTTTAGAAAACTGAAGTCGCTTGTTTCACTGGATACTCTCCGACAGGTATACAGGCACTCAACCACCTTCTACAAGATCCTTTCATTACAGAAAAAGGCTTTAGGAATGCTTTTAAATAACAATAGTAAAGAACCTTGTAAACTTCTATTTATTAAACTAAAGGTTATGATCATCTACAATCTATTTATATAAATACAATTTAAATTAAGCCTATAGGCATCCCATAAGGACAAAGGCCTCCCTTTATTCTCTTTTTACTGCTAAGTATTACTTCACACAATATTGTTTCTTCTCTATTAATCTTCAGCATGAGTAACTAAAGCATTTCTATAGCAATATTAGTTTTTATAATTAAAATAATTGTTACATCTAATTTTTTTCATGATCACAATTTGAGTAATCTCCCCCTCCCCCGTCCCTGATTTCCACTCAACTCTTGTGTTCTTATTCCTTATTATTTTATTTATTTTAACTGTCAGAAGTACCTAGCATAGCCTCGTGTTTTGACAATTTTGGAAAAACACACATTTTCTAAAAACTTTTTTATTTATGCTTAAATGAATTGGTAGGAATCAATCGTCTAATTTGATCACTTTGATGTCTAAAATGCTTCCTATAAAACATTTTCCACTCCCTGTTCCATTGGAGGTGATTTTTTTTATAATGGTAGCCCCACAATTATTTTACTCTTGTTCTAAAGAACAAATATGTATAAGTTCCCATTTATATTGAAAATCGTTCCTAATACAAACCTGACAGTGGGCGGGGGATTTTTTGGGAGTAAAAATCCTTGGCATGGCTCCCTTCCGAAGGGAAGTAAAGCCAGTGGTCCTGTGTCATAGTTACGGCATGTTAAAGTATTTCAAGCCTAATAAAGAGGCCTCTGAGCAAAATTAAGTGATCTTTCACACCCAATATGAATGTGACGCTGCGGATCATAGCTGTTCAAGTACCCATAAATAATTACTAACTTTAATTTAATTTGTCACTAGGTGTGTCTGACATGAAGTTTACTGAATGGTACAGTAATACCATGTACTTTTGTGTCACTTTATTCTCCTCCAAAACTTTTGCACATAGTTCTGTTTTACTGACATTAACACAGTCTACAGCAGGAGTGTCCAACCTTTTTTGGGAAAGAGTCACTGTCGTTAAGGTGAATTGGTTTGCGGGCCACATGATTCAAATTTTTTACTGTATTAAATAGGATATAAATTCTAAGAAAACCCAATTAATTTAAAAAACAGCTAACATATTGATATTATTATTAAAATATTAATCATATATGTTAAACTATTTTTAAATATATATATATATATATATATTTTAGCAAACTTTTTCTTGCTACGTGTTGGTGTGATGGTTTGAAGCAGAGTATGCCTTTGCTGCCTCACATCATTTCACTGTTGTTGGTGAAACTATTGAATCAACAATCATCTCCGCCGATTAACAAAGTATTGAAGACTGCCCTTTTGTAGCAATGAGTACTCTATCTTTGGGTGTGTGCGGGTGTTTCAAAAGGATGGCACTGATTTTGAATTTTAACAGTTTTAATGAAGTATCAGTTTTAAATTCTTTTCCTAGAAGATATTGCTGACCAATATATGAAGTCTTATAGAAATAATTCAGCAATCCACATTAAAAGTATGTACCAATAAACCTTTAAGACACTTTCTCTTTATCCATTGAATTTTAAATACTTTGATGTAACAATATCATGCGCGTCCATCAGCTTCAACTGACTGGCGAGCAATCTGTTGCTGGAGTGAACAGATGTGATGCTTTCCAAAAAAATATGTTGGCTTCGCTATTCCCACTTATGAGACTACCTCCTTTTGTTCGTTTTCTTCCTATATTTATTAATAATTATTTAATATCATTATAATAGTTATTATTAAATGCTTTATTTGCCTTTTATTTTAATTAATCTTCTTAAAGTAGTTGTGAATTTCGGTATCAAAATAATTTCATTATCAATATATATAGATATATACCGTATTTTATCTCATAAGCCCCCCCCCCCCCTCATATTTCCCTCCCTTATGATTTTTCATCACTAAAAATTATTTACCTATTAAACATCGCATAATTCTCTCTCCTGATTCATGCTTATTGGAGCGGCCTTCAAATGACTTGATAACGGACGACAATCGACGCAGCGGTGCCTGTCACGGACAACAACGGACGCAGTGCTTGCCACAAAAATACTCATATTGCCATTGTCACAACGTATCGCAAAATTGAAATGTGAAGTTGCAGACGTGTTTCTAAGTCAGTTTGTTACAAGTCGTCATATTGTTAAGAAGAGTTTTAAAAAAACTGGTATTTCTTGTGCCATTAATGGTTCTGACGACATGTTGTGGAATAGTGAACATGAAGATGTGTTACCTGAGCCAGACATAAATGAAAATAGTGATGATAATGACGAAAGTGACACCGCAGAATAGTCAAAGAAAAGAAACAATGAAACAATACATTGTAGGCCCAATGAAACCGTGGTATGTATCCAGTTCATTCACAAATTAGTGTATACCTATATAAGGGGGGGAATTACGCGATAAGATACAGTATATATGTATACATATATATATAACCTATTCTAAAATCTAAATTGAACAATATAAATCATAAAGTATTAATATTTTATCTGTCTTTGCAACATCTGACACTGCTTCTCACAAACAAGGTATGCAATATCTAGTTTGATTGATGTAGCAGCTCAAAGCGAAATCGGCAGGTGACTTGGTGATTTGATGGTACAATCACTCAACACTCATTAACTACCATCTTTCTTTTGACATGACTGTACACACCCAGGTGACAAACACACACTAAAACTAAAAACTGCCCGATTCATGTCTGTAACTAACTAGTGATTAACTTCTCTTGACGTCTCGTCTTCTTATATAGCAAGCATGACATAACATGGACCTTTCTTGAACTTGAACAAATATGCCGGCTGCCAGATACTTCTTGAATTATCTGAAAAACCCCTTTGTGTCACCGCTCTGATTGTTGCAATGTATTCACAAGCAGCGGTGTGCAGCAGTCTGACCTTGAGCACATTTGATGCACGCACCACCAGTAGAGTTGTGCAGCCTGGTCCCAACTGTCCTTTGTTGTGTGCCGAGATGGCATCACAGTATGTATGTACTTGCCATGTGAGTTACATTCCATTGTGTTTGTACATATTATACAGTATGTGCGATCCATACTCCTAACCTCAAAATCTTATTTTGGTACTACTGTGCAATTTCCTGCAAATTGGTTATCCACACCCAGTATATACTTTTCTCTAACAAGGAGTAGATGAATTAAATATAAAGCTGTCTCAGAAAGCCCCACAAGATGGAATGGACACCTAGATCACAGAATAATGCAGTTTCTCTGCATAACCTATTTCTAAATAGCTCTAAGTTGTATATCTGCTTATAAAATAAAACAATTCTTTCATTCCTGTTCTTTTGTCAGCTCTATTTTGTATTTGTGTCAACTCACAATATAGCAAATGCTTTTAAACATAGTATGCCATTTGATAAGCTGTAAATGCTTAGGTATAGGTCGCGCGTTACTTCTTGACGAATGAAAATTTTATATGAAAGGTTGAATGCGAGTCACTACTCAGCTTTTGCGAGAACGAGAGAGAGGAGGTACAGTCTGCAGTGAGATGACGCGCATGCTTCTGAGCTGAAGTAGTACAACACTACAAATCAATTTATGACACTTGCAGTAATATCAGCCAGACGTATTATACACTATACCTCTATAACTGTTTCCACTTAACTTTCTTGCATTTATTCTATTCCCGACATCTCTCCCTCGTCTGAATTGCCATTTTCGTTGCATGCATACATACATCCGTACCGCACAAAACTTTTGCAGTCGACTGTATACACAAACGCGACAGAGGAAAATAGAGGTGTCTGTTATCGTAGCATAAACATTTGCTGACCTGTTTATTAAGGGTAGGCTCACTCATTGGATTTCTGCTCAAGGTCATTCGTCAAGAACGAACGCGCAACCTATATCGCATTCCCAGTTTCCACTCTGACCAAAACTGTTTTCTTTCTGTTTCTCACTATTTCATGTGATATATGATTTTGAACAAACTATTATCTTTTATCCTTCTTTCTTTCTCAAAAAGAGACAATGGTATCTTCCTTTCCCATGTACCTTTCAGTTACAGTTTAGATCATAGTGTTACATAGTGTGGCAACAGTCTTCAGTATTTTTTTCAATCAGTGAAATTTAGTTTTTTAGAACAGCATGAGATATGAATTAAAGATTATAAAATGGAATTTCTATTTTTTTAGATGTAATATTTGTATATTTACTAGATTCTAAGTTTCATCATGGCAAAATTATTGACATTTGCTGAACAAGGGAAAATGTCGTTGGTTTCAGTTTCAGTATGTTGGCAAGTAAGGAAATAATAATGATGATGTTACATGATTTTATCCAGTTAAATCACAAAGGTACAAACAAGAGCATTTTTATATATACTTGCAGCCAATTTGCATTATTTACACCCAGGCACATAAATGTTGTTATTATGTACTGTATAAATAATGTGATGTGTATGTAATGAGTAGAAAGTGTGTGCAAGTCTGTTATAGAAACGTTTATGGTTTTGAATAAGCTTTTGTTTCTGTTGATGTATTGCAAATTCATGAAATTCTTACATTTTCTTCTCATAAATGTATAGTTATACAAGGTTTATGTAAAATAATATATTTAATTATAAATATCTAGATATTTGATTAAGTATAAAGGTACTCAGATGCAGAAGTAGTGTTTTTGTTGGTTTGTTTTTTGCAGGTCTTTGCAAAAGGAAATTTATTGGATTAAATTTCCTGTTCACAAAGATTAGAAAAGGAAAGTAATTAGTTATTTATTACTGAGAAAATAGAAAAATATATGTATGCTGCAGTTAATTATATCTGAAGGTTTCTGATTTACATACTATTGGATACAAAAATGTGGGCAACAAGATGGCAAAAGATAGTTTTTTGTTTAAAATGAAATGTAATTAGGAATATTCTAGAAGTGCTTGGACTTCGGCCAGGTGACATGGAAGTAAGTCACTGACGTCTTGGGATGGTGCATTTCTCGCATATTCAGGATGCTTGTTGTTGCTGTTTTTCTGTTTTTTCCTCTCATTTTGTGGATAGGCAAGGAGAGATAGCAAATTATGGGAAGTGGGAAGGAAGTAGGGGGTGTTTAGTTACACCTCCATTAGTTTAGGACATGCATGGGCACAAGAGGAGAGGTAGCGATTGAACTTGCCTTACTCACCCCACATTCTCTTTCTGAGTGGCAAAGGTCGTTTTGATACAACAAGCGCAGTGGTGGGTTCATTCTACCTGTGTGGTAGTAAGAATTTCTACGCTGTTATTAACTACTTTGCTTATATTAAAAATGGTTTGCAAGTATAATACGTGGTACAATAATTATTACAGCCACATAATCTTCAAGTTTATAAGCTTCCTTTATCTTATGCATGGAATATCCTTACATTGCCTTATGATTAACATAATAAATTGTTTCTCATTCACATAAATAAAACAGTAAAGTTGCATTGCTATTTAGCTTTAAAAATATGTTAAAACTACGTGATCAATATAATAAATCATTTAAACTCAATATTATGTTTAAACTTAGAAACATGAAAGACAATAGTTTATATTAAATAAACTAATAAGAAAACAAGCCCCTAAAAAGTGGAATCATGTCATCCATTTTATGTGCTCACAGATATGAGTATTCATAAAGTAACTTTTGAAATTGCAAATAAATACTTGTAAGATCACCAAAGTTTGATTTATGCTTCTGATCAAAGTAGCATTTGATATTGTAACACTTTACATTTGCAAATGGAAATCCGCATGTTAAACAACAAACTTTCCTGTTTTTTTAACTTACAACAAATTCTCTCCCTACTCTTTATGAAACAGACGTCCAGATGAAGCCATACTCGTCACTGAACGAGGCCTTTTGGAAGCAAAGGTAAAGCTCAACAGCAGTGAAGGGGAGGGATAGCCGCTGGAGTGAGACAAGAGTGCGTTTCAGTGGAATGGCCCTTTTGAGTCAATTTTGCCCATGCCTGGTTTAGGAGAAAGGATGTGGGATGCTGCCCCCTAATGGTGGGAGGGGATGAAGGTGACATAGGCTAAGCCATAAGCATGGCGCAAGTCCCTGGACATAGTGCTGGGAAGTTGGAGGATTAAAAGGTGTCAGTTTCCTTTATTTATGCAATATGAAATTTATGTGAATTGGGGTTATGTCTCTTGTATCTGAGTTACTGTTCGTGATGTTCAACTATTGCATTGCCAGGACAAGCAGCTCATTCCCAGCAGTGTGAGAAACTAGACCTTGTTTGTTCCATGTGGTCTGGAAATTGGTTCGTTGTTATCTGTGTGCAGAGGTGTCCATTGAACCTCATTCAAGCCTAGCCAGGGTGTGAAGTGTTGAGACAACTGTGTGGAGCTGCTGCAGACATGCAGGTCCTTACAATAAGGGCAATATTTATACTGTACACTAGAGGTCTGCATGGACCAATATTCTTAGGTTCAGCCCAGCCTCAAACAAGCCGGAGCTCAGACTGAGCTCGAAAATACATTATAGTGTATCACCTGGCTCAGGCTTGATTGTGTAATTTGTTTTAAACATTATTTTGCAGTTATTTACTTATTAGCAGCATTTAAAATGTGTCACAAAGAATAATCATATAGAATTCCTTCTAAAGAAATGCTGCAATAATTGTGCTATTCTTGGAATTTCGACATTTGTGATAAAAAAATATGATAAATTATTTTTTACGTTTATATTTTCGAGCCTGGGCCCAGTCTGTGCCCAACAAATATTTTTCAAATTAAGCCTGAACCTGACCCACAGTTGGGTTAGGCCTAGGCCCAGGCCTGTGTAGACCTCTACTCTTGTACGCTGCAGTGGTTAGCGTGAAGTTGGCAGAAAATGTGAAGCAGATATGTAGGCAAACCTCATAGGAAATCTAGCCTAGTCTGACTATTGCTTAGATTGTCTGTTTGTGTGTTTCCTGTGTCTGTCTAATTCTATTTTGATGGCCAGTTTCCTTTGGAACTGTGCTACAGTCCAGCGTCTTGGTTCAGCGTGCCTCTCTCACAGAAGATGACCAGCAGGTTCCTCAATGGCCATTTTCAAAGTAGTGTTGTGCTAGAACAGACTTCTCAGGCTGCACCATTTGGATGTTCCTTTAATGTTTTTATTCTGGTGGTTAGATCCTGGAACATTGAGATGTAGTGTATCTTTCACTGATCCAAGTAGGTTCTTTATTCTTGGAGGCAATTTCTGAATTGTTCTGAAATTATTTTTGGTTAGTATTCTGTTAGTGTATTGGGTGATGGCATGCTTGTTGGTGGACACTGTGTGAGATACTTCCCTTTTGTGGCTCTGGCAAGTGATGTGACATCATACTCCAAATTATTGTTTTGGTAGAAGATGTATAAGGTTATTCTTAAGTAAGTTCCCAGTTCAAAATGGTAATAAATTTGTCAAAATTTTAGAGTATAGCAAAATAAAAATACCAATTTGTTTGTAAAGAAATGGGATTTTATTCAAATAAGATAAAAGTACCTGGGCAACTAAACTTCGCTTGACTTTTCTATTCTTCTCCTTTTTTTAATCGTGTTTTTTGGGAGAAGATACTTATTTAGATAAACTTGAAAAGCAAAATGTTAACTAAATATAAATTTACATCCTAATTGTTGGAGCCATTTCCATGATGAGACCTTTAATATCCTGGCTTGTTTGTTGAAATTGGCCCATTAATAGAGAAATTATGGCTAAAATAAGGTTTAGACTAATTGTGACTGTTACACTAAGATAGCTAAGTCAACTTTCTTTAAGTTTTCTGAAAGCTCTTGATGAGACCTTTAATATCGTGGCTTGTTTGTTGAAATTGGCCCATTAACAGAGAAATTATGGCCAAAATAAGGTTTCGAATAATTGTGACTGTTACACGTAAAATCATGTTTTTTCAGGAATGACACCTATATAGATAAACTTAATAAGCAAAACACTGTCTGAATACAAAATTTGATCAAAATCGTTTGAGCCATTTCTAAGTTGCGTGATGTATATATATTCTTGTATATTCTTGTATATATATATATACAAGAATTGCTTGTTTAAATATATAAGATTAAATATGACCACCACCATGATGTTCAATAAGCAATAGTCTTTCTTCTGTCCCATAAGGCAGGGACATTCCTAGGAATGTTCTCAATGCTTCAGTGCTTTATGTGTAATCAGTCTGGTAAGAAATACCTCTTCTTTTCAATAAGCCCATAGCCAGCGGTCAGCTGGGATCTAGAAGGCCAAATGTTTAGAAAATAAGAGGTGGAATCAGGACTGAAAAATTCAATGCCATAGCTGGATTTGAACCACGGGTCTTCCGCATCGAGCAGCTGCTTTAACCACTAAGCTACCATGCCAACTTGCCAGTACAGCATTAAATTCCCAAGCTGATTCGTACTTTGTAAGTCACCCTTGGGGTATTTATCTCTGATGCGAAATTTCCTTGTGGTCTAACTGGGAAAAGTGGCTTAGTGGTTAAAGCAACCGCTCAATGCAGAAGATCCGTGGTTCAAATTCCAGCTATGGCATTGAAGTTTTGGACTGATTCCATCTCTTAAACATTGCCCACACACGGCTTGTGTGTTTAAAAACACCAGCAGTAAGCTTGTTGGCATAAATAAATAATAATTACATTCAGAAAATGTTGACTAATTACACAATCACCAAATGTGTTAAGTAATAATGTTTTTACAGTATTGTGTATATGGGGAGGGGTGTCGTCTTGCTTGTTAACAATGTTTTCGATTTCATGATTCTGTAATGCTGGTGTTGCAAAATCTTACCACATTTTAAAATATTGCTGCCCCTTTACCATCACTATTTTTGTTTGTCCATTTTCAGTTTCTTCAAATTTCTGGAAATTTGTTGATGATCTTGTGAAATGATTTGACAGAGCAGGATCCTCTTCTCAGTGCATTTAATGTTCAGTGTATGTTACACAGACAAGTTACACTCGTAATAACAATTGAAACTCGTATAAGCAGAGCCATTGTTGTTACAACTGCCATCTGTATTCTCATATATATAAACATGACACAATTACTGTAACAACAAAAAACACCAAATTGCTAATATGTAAAGAAGATAAAGCTGTTTAAAAACAGGAACTTATTCTAGAATAACCTGATGTTTCAAATTTTGAAGTTGTTGTGCCAATGATTTGAATCTAAGAAAGGGATTGTAGTTTGGGCCAGACTGTTAAGTACACAATAAGGTATTGTTTGTGGTGGAATCTGTACAGACTCCTGAAACACTGATGACTTATCATCACTTCACCTGGCTGGAAAACCAACATCTTGAATATGTCTATTGTCAGGAAAGTTTCAGCTCTTATTTTGGAATTAACAAGTTAACAAACTGTTTTGAGAGAGACCTTGAATGGAGTTGCAGCTACATGTATTTTTCTTAAAAATAAATACAAGAAATAAACCTATATCATCACGTTGTGAACTAAAAAGGTGCACTTATACAAAAGAGTAAAGATGAAGCCATCAGCATGCCAAAGTTGTGCATTGCACATGTTAGCACAGAGGCTCCAACTGGCCACTTAATGACCAGTGGCTTCAACTTTACAACTTTCTTGTACAAGTGTGACCTTCCATGTCATAAAGTACATGTCTCCTTATAGCAGGGGGGGGGGGGGGGGGGGAGGCTTTTACAAGAATAAATAACAGTAATAAACGTGAATTTGTATTAAAGGGTATAGAGAAAGTTATGTGAATCTTGTACATCAGATGTTCACTTTCTCTACTGCTACCCTGTATTAAGCAGAGACAATATTGCACCATACCAAGGTTTCTCTATAAATATATGTTTTGAGTATCCCTGAACTCAAAAATAGCCGTTTTAGAAAAAGGTGTGTTTGTATATATGTGCGTGTAGAATAGCATACTCAAAGTAATCTTTATAAGCAAAGCTTTTCATTATTTTTATTTTCTCAAAAATGATTAATGATTTTGATTGAAATGTCATGGGTTTGTAACATTTTCATGTGCTTAAAGACAGGGCTAGGGTTGAGCATACTTAACGATTGCTGCAAGTCAACTTTCTGCTTAACACTTAAACAGCTTACAGTAACTTGTGCTTCTAATTGTATTAAAGAAATTATTCATTTTAACTGAAAAGTTATATCTGAAGTTAGAATTTTGTTTTTAATTAACAATACTGTCAATTGCCAGGATCATACCTATCAGCTGCTTTCTTTGTTTTGTTGTTGTTGTTTGTTTTGTTTTTTTTGTTGTTGAAGATATTCATTGCAATCTTGAACAGCATTTAATTCAAATAACAAACTTGTCTCTACGATTTTGAGTTAAGGTTTTTACAAACAGAAACATATAGATCTTTTTTTAAAAATATCCTTTTTAGGTTAACAGGGCCTCGTGTAATTCTGGTGTTGTCTCCACATTGAATTCTATGACAGAGTACAATGTTGTACCATCTAGATGCTACAGAAAGTAAAAAGCTAAATTACTTCAATATAAGAAGCAAGGTTGCACACAAAAGCATGGCATTCTGTTGTTTATACATTTTGTCCTTGGTGAGTGATCATCAACCAGCATATTTACTGACATGTAAAAGAACTCCTGCGGGATAAAATTCTGGCACACCAGCAAGATATGATCCTGGCAATTGACAGCATCGTTAAACAACAAAATAATTTTTTTTAATCAACCGGCATGGCGGCCAAATTTGCCTCTCAATGCGCCCAGGTTAGTCCTAGGTGACCGCATTTGGGATTGGTCGTGGACAAAGCAGAACAGGGGTGGCTTTTCTCCAGGTTCTCCAGTTTCCCCCACCATCTCTTTCCACTGGTGCTCATCTTCATTCCATGTCTCACCAATGTCACTGCCTGCAGTGCCACATGCAGTAAAAGTGGACTTTAAACACTACCAGAAAAAAAAAAAAGAAGAAATATCATCAACCAATGTGTCTTTTGTTTCAATAAAAGTTAATGTTATTTTCAAGGCAGTTTATTATAATTACAGGTAGAATCAGGCTGATAAATTCAATCCTATAGTTGGAATTTGAACCACTGATCTGCTGCTTTACACAAACTTGCTCTAAACTACTGAGATAATATAGCAACATGCCAGTACACGTTAATTATCCAAGTGACTCTCACTTTATATATCTAATTTATTGTACTAAGCAAAATACATGAAAAATAGCTTGGTTGTATCCCTACTCTTTCTGAAACCATAATCTCCTATAAGCAATAATTATTCACAATATACCATAAAATATTAAATATTAAAAGGTAAGAAGTTGTAGATAAATACATCATTTCCTATTCTTTTTTCTTAATCATAGTTCCTATCTGTGGATAGTTTATTTACTCTCTCATACTAGGGACTATTTTTTTCAACCTCTGATAGGACTTGAAATGTAAAAGAAAAATAGTTTATTGACAACATTTCACCAAATCATTAACCTTCTTTTCAACATAATCATCATGCAGCACTGTTCAATGAACTTAACCTCACAACTGTCACTGTCAACTGAGTATTGCCTTCTCTCAACTCCACTATTCCCCAAATCTTCATATAGGCCCTGAATATAAAGGGAACGTTCTACTTGAGACTGCCAAAACAAGTATTGCTGAATATGGAGGGTGCATACAATGCTTATTGTACTGAGGGAAAATGGTCATTAGCTGCAGATAGCAGGGCTGGTATGCACCAGTCTTGGTAGCTTTGTGTCACAGTGACTGCATATACATTTTTAATTTTTTTATTTTATATGCTCCAATGGCAATTTACAATGTCGTAAGTACCTTAGGTCCTGGACTTTATAGATAATTTCAACTTTTCATCTGATTCTACATTTCAACCCTTGTTCTACACATAACTTAACAATTAGCATTAATTGAACTAATATTGGTTAACTATGAAGTGCGGGACACGTGGAATGTAATGTTATATTTGTATATTGCATTGCACCTCAGTTAACAACTGCATGGGCCTTGAAGATCCATGGTTCAAATCCTAGTTACGGCATTGAATTTATCACTCTGACTACACCTTTCAAACCTTCTAGCCTTGTGTGAAACAACAATTATCAGTTTATTATAATGCCTGTAAATGCTGAAACTTTAATTACATTTCCTTGGAGAATTGAAATCAATTTGAGTTCTCATTCTGAATTGAATACTCCAGATCCTCTTAAAAGTGGGATCAGATTGAAATTTTGTTGCATGAAAGTACCTACCGGAATCCGCTGAAGATGCTAACTTGTACTCTACTCGTAACACACTGCACGCTCATCATTTTGTTTTCTTAATGAAAGTGATATAATAAAAGAAAGCAACAAAGCCACTTTAATTCTTTCTATAATCTTGCAATGTATTCTCAAAAACATTCACAAACCTCAAAATCTGCTTAGATACTCAAAAAACAGTTTTACATGCTTGCCAACATAAACCAAGTGATCAACAATAAAAGCTTGAATTATTTATGCTTGAGCCTTGCATATCCATATCAATTTCATGCCAAATTGAATTCAACATGAAAACACAGATCATATTTAGAATGGGATTGGAGTCGTTGATTTCAGTTCCCCATGGACGCATAGTGCAAGTTATGCTACATACACAGACTTTCTTAGTACACTATAATATATTTTAATATCTCTTCTACAAACTGCTACTGCAAAATCTTATTACTTTCTATACCAATCCGTGGGGAAGTATTACATTCCACCCATAAATTTGATATTAAGATTTCAACAAAAATACATATTTTTAAACTCCCTGAATCTAAAAAATATTTTTGAAAAAGGTCTGGGAGCATGCACATGTGTATGTTTGAGTGTGTGTGTCCAGTATAACTCAAAAATCTTATGTGTTGTACTCACATGACTTTCTCTACCCTTTCTCTACCCTTGTACTAACCATTCTTACAGACTCTTATTACTATATCTTCTTCATGTTAGTTGAGATAAACATTTGTAGAAATTATCTTATTGTTTATTTTCTTATGGGTACAAGGGGAATATGGGAATACAGTAGGTTTTAAGTGATAGTCAAATCTTTTAAAGCTTTTAAACTCCATTCTCTTTGCATGGCTGACATATAAAATAATTAATAATGATGTTTCATTTGACGAAAGTTTGTTTTCCAAAACTCACACAAATAACAGGGAATATCTCTGAAATGGTTCACTCTACAATCAAATTTATTTGGACATAAATTGTGTGTTTTAGCAAGATCTATATTTTTTTTATAGTAAGATTTGATCTCCATCCATCAGTGAAAAATATTGGAGAGCAAGGGGACTAATGACTTCATTGTCAGAAATCCAGCAATAGCCAACAACAACAGATTTGGTCTCTCTTACAGTTTACCAGTTATGCAAAAGTCATCACATGGACTATAGCTAGAAAATGCAAAATATGCATTTCATTTGTCATTAAAATATCTTACACATATGGCATTTTAATCAACATTTTGGAAAAATTTCCATGTAAAGGGTAGTTTAGGGTGGAGTAATTTTCTTCAAAATCTTTATGTCACATCCTTAAAAGACATTAAACTTAAATACCAACTTTGGTTTTTAACCGACTTTATGCTGTCCACAGACTGACAGACACATACATGGACCTTTTTCTAAAACTGCTTTTTTTGGATTTAGGGGACCTCAAAACATATATTTCCGGTGAAATCTTGACATCAAATTGTTGGGTGGAATACAATACTTCCTCTACTTACTATACATAATAGAGAAAGTAAAAATGAAAATGGTTATTTAAGTTGAGCATCATCCAAGAATGTGAGATGAAGATTTTCAATCCCTCTTGCAAACTACACTGTACATGGAATATTTTTAAAAAATTTTGATTTTCTCAAAAATACTTCTAAATGAGTTTGATTAAAATAACATATATTTACTTATTTTCATGATAAATGAGATGTATATATTGAATTTCTCTGAAGTATTCTTCATTCTGAATGACTTTTGGTAAACTGTAAGAGGTGCAGAAAACCCTATACTACAGATCTCTTTAAAACACATAATTTATATCAAATTTTTTTGTGGAGTTAACCATTTCTGAGGTATTCCTTCTTATTGGTTTGAACTCTACAATCTAATACTTTTATCAAATGCAAATGGAATGAAATTTCAAAGTGATCACATGTTTCCATGGGGAATTCAAATTGATTTGGGTTCTCATTCCTGATTGAATACTGCGTGGAAGCACGGATTCAGATTGAACTGAATCCTTGGATCCGATCTGCTTAGAAGTAGGATCGGATCCAAATCTATTTGAATCCACCAGAGATGCTAACTTGTATTGTACTCGTAACACACTGCACACTCGTCATTTTGTTTTCTTAGTGAAAGTGGTGTAATAAAACACAACAAAACAACTTTTATTGTTTTGATAATCTCGAAGTATACAGGGTGTCCCAAAAAAACTCAGACAATGCTTAATATGTTGTGCAAGATGGCAAACTGGTCAGTTTTCAAATAGGAAGCCCTGTCTAGAAATGCTGGAGCGCATAGAAGTGTGAGATGGGTGTATGTTAACATTTCGTCAATAAATTCAACATTGAGCTGTGTACATTACAAATGGGCTTTGAGCTGTGTACCTCCTACGTTATTACAGAGCCTATATTGGCGGTGGTGAGGTTCATGCACTTGATGCAATATGTGCGGTTGTCGTTGAAGATGTTCAATTGCTTTGTGGACTCAAGCCATAAGGTCCTCCGCTGACATTACATGAGATGATCCTGCACATTTACATCAAAGTGTGCTGGAATTCATTTCCACAGCTGTGTACTGGTACGTGTTGCTCTGCTGTTAAAGCATTGCTGTACTGGAAACTACACAACTAACGCAGTAGAATGCATGCCAAGGATTCTATGGAGGAATTTAGCGCATGCCCAGGAATTTTATCATGCTCAAGTCATTCATCCCAGTACACAGATGGCTAAAGGGTTGCATACCTTCTGTAGTAAGATACCAAGATGAATGTTAACAAATTATCACAATCATTTGTTCTCAAACATCGATGCTCTCCAGCGTCCAAACTGTGCATTTCCAGACAAGGGTTCCTATTTAAAAACCCATCCGTATGGCATCCTGCACAACATACTAAGCATTATTGGTGTTTTTTTGGGACACCCAGTATTCTTCTAAAATACATTCACTAACCCCAAAACCTACTAAAATATGCAGAAAACATATTTCTTACAGGTTTGCCAACATAAACCAAGTGACCAACATAAAAGCTTTTTTATACTCAAGCCTTACGTATCTAAATCTATCTCATTCTAGATTAAACTGAACATGGAAACACGGATCATATTGAGAATGGAATTGGATTCAAATTGATTTCAATTCCTCATGGAAATGTAGTAAGTGACCACTCTTATAACATTTGACTGTCACTTAACGGTGCTGTATTCTCTTATTCCCATTGTACCTACAAGGTAATATGTAATAAAACCATTTGTACAAATGTTTACATTGATCAGTGTGAAATAGATAGAAGAATAAGCATTTGTACAACAGTTGAGTTTATTTAATCTTCTAATCAACCCAATTAAATGAATTTCATAATAGGAAAAAATTAACTTTTAACTCAGTTACTATAAATATTAAAGTGCATAGATCATCTCTTAATACAGTAGAATTTGACTCTTGATAACTTGACATTTTGTATAACACGATGCCTTTTTATTTTATGTTGTTATAAACTGACTATAGTAATTTCTATAAACTGCTAAGTGATATAAACAGTATAGGTAAATTTTAATTAATTTACATATACAACCTACCTTCGATATTTAGTCAGAACATAAGCAGCCAGCAGAACATTGTCACGAAATCAAAAGTTTACTGCTACTAATGTGGCTACATAGCACAAACAGTTGTTTGAAGGTTTATTGCTTTACTCATACATACGTGGTAAGCTAAACTTTCAGTTACATATTTCTGGTTATAGTACAGTTTCTCAGATTTCAGGCCTAGTGTTAGTGTTGTGTTCATTTATATTTGTGCCATTAAGAATGTCTAATAAGAAGACAAGTTAACATTACAATGGAAATTAAATTGGATGCGTTATAGATAAAGGGGAACATATACGTAATAAATTGTAGGATATGTTAATCTTTTCAGTTTCCTATATTGTGCATTTATGTAATTGCAGTATCACATTATGAATTGTGAATAACAGACCCCTTATTTGGTGAAACTAGATATTTCAATAACTCGACACCCTCTCAGTCCACATTAGGTTGAGTTATTGGGGTTCTACTGTATGCACAAAGCAAGTAGAGAAAGTCATGTGAGGGTAACTTCAGACCTTTGTGTATCTGTTATGTTTCACTAGTAATACACAATTATACAAAAGTCATTCAGGATGAAGAGGACAGTTTGGGATATTCACAGAAAGTTCAGGTTTTGTTTCTTATGTTACTATATAAAAGATGCTATTTTAATGAAAATCATTAAGAGTGATTTTTGAGAAAATAAAAATTATTCCTTTAAGGTCCAGCTTGGGTAGGTGTTTTTCCTGACTTACTAAGTTTGGTAATCCTCCAGCTTTTTGTTTTTGAGTTATGTTCATCTTGCACACAGATAAAAGTGCTATTTTTGTTTCTGTACAAGGGAACCACTTCCAGCAAATCTTGGTATCAAATTTTTGGATGAATTTAGTTTCCTCAAGAAGGAGAATAAAACATTAATTTTGAAGGAGATTTGTACTTTATGTAGTAGAAAGTTGTTATAATTTATTTTATTTAAGCTATATTGTATGTTTTGTCCCTTCCCTCCACCTCCTGCTGGATCACACAAACAGATGACAATACTCTGTGATCCACAAACCCCATCTGTTGCTCCCGTCTTCCTTCCCGACTTCCAGGAACACCAGCAATTCCAGCAGGCAGCAGCATCAGCACAACAGCAGCAACAAGCAGCACCTTCGCTCATAGAGAACCGCACAGCTGCAGCTGCGGCTGGGTACATGCCTGGCTCGCCTCAGCAGCGCCATTCAGCGTTGCTCCAGCATCAGAACTCCTCTCCAGGAATCTTCACGTTCAGTCTTCCTGCAGACCAACAGTTTCAGCAGCAGCTGCTCCAGAGACTCCAGTGTTTGAGTGGATCGTCATATCCCAGTGCAGTGCAGCAGCCCTTCTCCATCGTCACCCCTGCCACATTCCAGCAACCCCCGGCAGCTAACACCTTCACTGGACTCTATGCCCCTCAGCAACCCCTAGCTTATCGCATACCTCAATCATCCCCATACGCAAGCTCCCCAATGCTCTCTCAACGTGCATCCACTCTACGACTCTCTGACGATGAACCAACACAGTTCATACGACCACTGTCAGATGCTGCTGCAGAGGGGCGCATGCAAGAGGATACTGGAGGGGGGCCACAACCACCGAGGTTGGACCCACCACCTCCAGGTCCAAACAAACGCCAGCAGCAGAATCATAGCAAAGAAGTGCCATCTTCCCCAGTTAAGAAACAACAGAACCAACTTGCTGCTGCATTGTCTTCTATGGTGTCACTCCAAGTGTCAGGGGGGGAGGGGGCAAGTGAGGAAGGTGGAACAACTAGCAGAAGGACAGGGGGGCTCTCTAATGGACCACCTTTTATCACACGGTCCACAAGCGAGAAAGTCCCAAACCGAAGTGAGCTAATGTCGCAAGTACAGAGGACAGCTTGGGCGAGACATACAACTAAATGACACACCCCAATCATCTCGCTGGTTTTTGATCTAATACCTCATAGCTACAGCCAACGTTAATGTTGTAGACTGATGGACTCTTCTTGAAGAGGTTATATCAATAACATCCTCTCATTGGTTGTGTGTTTGTGTATTATAATCCATCGCTATTACATGTAAACAGTCGTAACTTAACTAATGGGTATATTTTTATAGACAAACGTCCCTCCTCAGTTTCTGAACTCAAGACAATGGTTGTGAAGGCACTGCAGTTCATCCTGAGGATTGGTAGGCTATGCAATACCAGCATAGAGATTGCATTGGGTGATCTTAAAATCTCTTGTTTAAATATCGAAACTTTAGGCATCGTTTTTTGATTGGGTAAATTTACTATTGGCAAAGCAGTTATCACTTTGTCTGTTACCTGAATGTGAAGCAACTTTATTGGCACATTAAAGATTTAGTTGAAATTACTGCAAAATTAAGAGTAGTTTACAGTGAAGGTAAACCATTTATTGCAACAAATGTGAACATTATACAATAAATAGATAAATTAACAATAATACAAGGCATTTTTTAAAGTAACTATTGGTAATGTTTATTAAAAAAATCTGATGTGTTTCATTTGCATAACTTTCTCTACTTTTGTACTAACCATTCTTACAAACTCTTATTCCTATATCTTCTTCATGTTAGTCGAGATAAACATTTGCAGAAATGATCTTACTGCTAATTTTCTTGTAGGTACATGGGGGTTATGGGAATACAGCAGGCTTTGAGCGATAGTCAAATCTTTTAAAGCTAGTCGTTATATGATGACTGAACTTCTGTTCTCTTTGCAAGGCAAGAGATAAAAAAGTGAATAATGACCTTCCATTTGAGAAAAGTTGTTGTTGTTGTTAGCTAATGCTGGATTTCTGACAGTGAAGTCATTAATCCTCTTGCTCTCCAATATTTTATTTGAGAAAAATTTAAGTATTGCAAAACTCACACAAAAACAAGGAATATCTCTGAAATGGTTTACTACACAAAAAATGCATCTAGATATAAGTTGTGTGTTTCAACAAGATCTACAGGTTTTTGTATAATAAGATTTGGTCCATCTCTTATGGTTTACCAACTATGCGAAAGTCATCAAGAGTAAACAGGACTACATAGGCTATAGCCAGAAAATTCAAAATATACATTTCATTTGCCGTAAAAATATCTTAAATATAGGCATTTTAATCAAAATTGTTGGTGCCATTTTTGAGAAGATCAACATTTTCTAAATATTTTCCATGTGAAGGATAGTTTACAGTGGAGGAATTTTCTTCAAAGTCTTCATGTCGCATCCTTGAAAGATATTAAACTTAAATACTAACTTTGGTTTAAATCAGTTTTTCATTTTTGAGTTATTCTGCCCACAGACACACACACCATTTTCTAAAAATGCTTTTTTTTATTCAGGGGGCCTCAAAACATATATTTTAAGTGAAATCTTGATGCTGAAATTTTGGGTTGAATACAATACTTCTACTTACAGCATTATTATGCAGCTGTAACATTGGCCTACCCCAGTGCCAAACTGTATTGTATGCTGCAGACAAACTCCTGTAAGAATGAGTATTCCACTTCTAGTTGGTGCATATCCAAGCTGGAATACAGTGCTAGTTAAAGACACAAATAAAGTCAACTCTTTCCCATTTTATGTGAAGGAATTACGTAAGTCAAAATAAGTTTTTAAAATTTGCTATCATGCTGGATAGAAACAGTTTAGAATGTTGTACGACTGTATCAGAGTAACTATTGATATGATGGAGGGTTGAGTAGTTAAGCTAATACATCTTTAGAAAACATAGACTCACTGTGATAAGCTGCTATTTCACTGTTGACTGTGTATGCAGGGTTTGCATATCGACCAATCCTCACATTGAGCTGCATCAGGCTTAAACACGACTAGACTAATATCAGTGCAAAAACTAGGTTCCATTAAAGGGAATAAGTATATTTTTAAGAAGATACGAGTGTTAAAGGTGCACAGTGATGAGTGGTGACAGTGTCCAAAGTGCTTTAAGAAGGTTGCAACCCCAGCTGCTCTCTATAGCATGTAGTTCAGTGACATTAATTTATTTCAGTGTATACTCCTCTCCAACACACAAGTTCCTCGTACTGTGATTGTTGTTCTTAGAGCAGTGTTAATATTTATATGTTTTATTTAAGTGATGTTTGTAAAATCTGGATCCATGGATGTATTTGCAGACAGTGAGAGAAAGAAAAAAACAAAACTTTTTTAAATGCTGCCTAATGTTTTCTATTTATATTTCTTTAATTATTACATTCCCTTCTCAGCTTCAGTTTTCCTTGTTCCCTTCCTTGGTGTTATACCGAGAGAGTAAAAAACATATAAACTGGCTGCATGGTGTTTTGCCTGTCTGTATCCCCAGCGCTCTTTGCCACCTGAGCTATCATGGAAAGACATGGATGAAACCATACAGCATTTTTAAAACTACTTTTAAAGATTAAGAGGTAGAACTGGAACTTAAAAATTCAATGCCACAACTGGGATTTGAACCACAGACCTTCTGCTTGCCGGGCGGACGCTCTAACCACTGAGCTATTGTGACAAACTGCCAGAATGGCATTAAATTCTCAAGCCAGTTTGTATTTCTCCTGGTAAACCACAAAGGCAGTCTCACATCAGAAACAATTACCCCAATGGTGACTTACTATTGTAAGTACTTTATATCCCAGGATTAAATAACCTTCACATGGTAATTATATTTATTTATGCCAACAAACTTACTGTTGGTGTTTTTAAACACACAAGCCGTGTGTGGGCAAAGTTTAAGAGGTAGAACTGGAACTTAAAAATTCAATGCCACAACTGGGATTTGAACCACAGACCTTCCGCTTGCCGGGCGGACGCTCTAACCACTGAGCTATTGTGACAAACGGCTTGTGTGTTTAAAAACACCAACAGTAAGTTTGTTGGCATAAATAAATAATAATTACCATGTGAAGGTTATTTAATCCTGGGATATAAAGTACTTACAATAGTAAGTCACCATTGGGGTAATTGTTTCTGATGTGAGACTGCCTTTGTGGTTTACCAGGAGAAATACGAACTGGCTTGAGAATTTAATGCCATTCTGGCAGTTTGTCACAATAGCTCAGTGGTTAGAGCGTCCGCCCGGCAAGCGGAAGGTCTGTGGTTCAAATCCCAGTTGTGGCATTGAATTTTTAAGTTCCAGTTCTACCTCTTAAGCTTTGCCCACACACGGCTTGTGTGTTTAAAAACACCAACAGTAAGTTTGTTGGCATAAATAAATAATACTTTTAAAGAGTTTGCTTACCAGCTTATGAAAGCAGATCATTATTGAAGCACTGCGAAACCTAATATTGTTCATGAAGTACCCCTTCATGACGAAAAAATTGGTGTATGGTGTGCCATTAGCAGAGAAAGTGTTATAGGACCAATTTTTTTCAAGTCAACAGTTGACGCCCGTACATACATGAATACAATTTTTCCCACCATTTTTTAGAGAATTAAAAGACAACAACATTTTGCAGCAGCTCATAAAGCCAATCTTTTGATGAGAAGAGTTGAAAGTGTGTTTCAGGACAGAATTATTAGTAGAGATTTGTGGTCCCCTGACCCAGCCTCCTGCAATTTCTATCCCTGGGATGACTTAAAGCATAAAGTGTATGGGGTGGGCCAAACATCACGATTGGATATTTTCTAAGTTTGTGTAGCAATAGTAACCTTTCACAAGTGACGTAAAAATGTTATTTATTTATTGCTACACTAATAAGGAATGGAAATATGAAAAGATAAACATAACTGGGCCAGCCAGTGTCGTTCTTAAACATCTAATATTTCGGTATGTTCACCATCGTTCTCAGTGCACAGTTGAATGTGTCGTCATGTACATCTGCTTGCCCGCCTGCATTTCAGTAGTGATTGTTCTGAAGTTGCAGATAATCTCTCTCTTCAGTTGTTCAATGGAAGCCATTCGAATCTTTCCAAGATTTTCTTTTATGTAGGATCACAGCAAGCTGTCACACTTTGTCAGGTCGGGACTTCTTGGAGGCCAAATGAGAGGTCGACCTCATCCAATCCATATAGAAAAATTGATACTTACCATTCTTGAACTGGAGCCCAGAAATGCCCTGGGGCTCCATCTTGTTGAAGAACAACAGTGTTAAGAATACCAACTCTGTCAAGTTCCGGAACCAGCCATTGAGACAACATTTTGAGGTATGCTCTTCCAGTCACAAAGGTTTCAAAGAAATATGACCCAACAATAATTTCACTGGTAACACCTGCTCACATCATGACATGAGGGGAATGTTGTTGAATTTGTTCAATGAAGTGAGGGTTATGTTTGGCCCACACATAAACATTACATGAACGAGAGCTGAGATACATGCACATTCATCAGTCATCAAGACATTACGTCGAACCTCTAAGGTGGGAAAAACAGAAAGTAACATTTGACATGCATCACATCATGTTTCCATATCCCTGTCACTTAATTCATGGTGAGCCTGTATGGACGATAACCCTCATTTTTCATCCAACAACGCAACGAGGTTCTTGGGATTTGCATTTCCGCCGATCGTTTCCTTGTTGTTTTCTTTGGCAAATGTTCCAATGATTCAGACAGAAGATTATTAACATCATCACTGCAATATTTTTTAGATCTTCTGCTGCATTTTGCATCCAATACAGAGCCCTTTGAAAGTCTTCTTTTCCAGTTTTCAGAGATTGGCTTCACTGGGAGCTGCTTTATTGAAATGAAGGAAGAAGTTTTCACTGATTTCTTTGTATGTTTCACCAGTTCGTTCTTTCTCATGAACCCACATACTAACAATGAGATGTTCTTCAATCAGATATTTGCTTGTATCAGCCATTGCTTACAACACAAATAGCATTTCACATTGACAACACCAACTAATAATCCGCAAAAAATCTGGCTTGCCGCTATAACATAACAATGCCCTCGCTCTATCGGAAATTTGACAAACTAATGCAACAAAAAGCATATGAAGTGGAAAAATATCCCTCTCAACCCATAAATAGTTTTTAATTAGTTTTTGGTTTGAGAAAGTGAGTTATTTCAATATAAACATTACCTGGTCATGACTTTTGGCCCACCCCAGTACAAGACAAACCCACACACCCTGAAAGAATTAAAATAAAATATTAGTCAGGAAAGTGCCAACATTTCTCAATGTGAACTATGGCGAGTGATGGATAGTTTCCTAAAGAGATGCCAGACATGTATGGACAAAATGGTGACTAGTTTCAGTATCTTCTTTCATAAAGTTGGCCTTTAAAAGTAGTTTTAAAAATATTTCATCAGTGTCTTTCTATGATAGCGGCAGACAGCAACAAGCACTGAAGATCAGAATTTTTTTACTCTCACAGTATGAGGATATGTGGTCTAAGCCTGAAAATTGAAAATTTGCTGATTTTTGGCATTGATCACACTGGAAACTAACTACAAGGATCATACTCCAAGTAGTAAGCAACAATTTTTAAAATTTTACTCCTTGTTGTTTAGACAAACCAAGTACTGTGCCAATGCTGTTAGTGTCTTTTAGTGGTTTTCTTACCTTTTCACCATTTGTGCTTCACACCAGTCCTGGGTATGGCAATCTCTTATTGATTTGTATTCAAGTCCAACACAAGCAATGACCTATGAACAAAGGTCGTGGCCAAGGTGAGTAGTGCGAGGAAACAATTTGACCCAAGTGGAATGATTGTCAACACTCCCTGGCTGTATCTGTCTGTAATCATGGGCATCATGAAGGAGGGGCAAGGGGGGCCACCCCCCCCCCCCTGGAAGTTGGTCAACTTAATGTGCAATCAATTACTGACTATTAAACTGCATTTTAATTTTAATGTAAAGATCAATTTTTATTTAGCACAAATTAATATGCAACAAATATTATAAATTTTGACAGTAAAATAATGAATTCATATTATCTGATTGAAAATTTCAAACATGGGGCCCCCCTGGAAAAATGTCTGCCGAAGCTCATGTCTGTAACTGACTTGATGTCACAACCCTGGGATTCATTTTTGGGGACCAGAGAGCCAGACAAGGGGTCTTATTTCTTATGGTTTACTAGCTACACCTACACCCATCCTGAATGAAGAGCACTTCAGAGACTATTCCCAAAAAATTCAACATGCACATTTCATTCGTCATGGAAGTATTTCAGAAGATATGGTATTTTAATGAAAATCAAAAATTTTACAAAATGTTTCGTGTAACAGATAGTCTGGGCTGAAGGAATTCTTGATATCCTTGGACCAGCTATGGGAGATGGTAGAAACTGTCTGGGAGGAATATGTGCAGAATCTAATTTAGTTCACTACCATGAAGAATGGATACTCTCATAAAGAAAGGGGTGTTGTGGAGTGATTACTAGATCATTACCTACTTCAGTTCTCTGATCATTTTTGTATTTCTCCCTTGTGCTTGTTTACTTAACAAAACATACTTTAGGGATGCTTTTGTGTACTCACTATATTTTGTGTATACTAAGCTTCAATTACAGCAACTTCTTTTGTAATGAAATGGCATGATTCTAAATAAACATGTGTAATGTGAATTTAAGCTTATACACATTTAATAAACAGGTTTACTTCATATGTTTCATTACTAGAAAAGGATTGGCAATCTGGCTTCTGCTCCTTTCTTCAACAATCTCTGATGATATAATCAAATTAAAATAAGACTCATTCTGAATTATATTTTTCAATCCATTTAGAACTATCTAAGTCTCCAGTTCACCTCTGCCATCACAAAACAAAACTGAAGTGCATGTTACCAATCAAGTCTTGCTATAACTGACAGGGATTTGAACTAGGGGCCTGGTGCCATTCACCTACCAACTTAAACAACTGATCCTCATATTGGCACAGCACGTTTCTGTGCACCAGACTGTATATCATTTTAATCTACAGACTTATCTAACACTAGACTCACTCACTCACTCACTTCTGTCAGTCCTTGTTTCTTCTGATTTTCACATGTTTACCATTCCTATGTTTTCCAGTGTTTTCCCTGTCTCATTCCACCAACTGTTTACATTTGCCATTTTTCTTTGCTGATCCATACATATTCTTAAAATATTTTCCTCTTTTCCTAAACCTATATACCACAATTTTATGATTATCGCATTTCATCACATAATCGTCACCATCCCACAATGGTCGCACCTTGATTTATAGGTAAGCAATCAGAAGTTATGCATTTCACCACATAATTGTTGCATTAATATTCCAAGTGTTCATTATTTAGAAGAAGGGAAAAATAACATGCCACCACTGTAACCTGTTAGGTTCATGTGCAGAGTATGCAATGTATTGTAATACAGTAAAACCTGTCTTCAGCAGAATCGAACAGGACTTATGAACATTTTTCTTAAAGACAGATTTCAACATTTCTGTTTAATGAAGGTAGGCCTAGGCTATTCAAAAATTAAGCCATGAACATACATAAATGGACAGAATGAGATAAGAAAATGTATGCACCTTATTCAACTGTCTATATTTGGGTATTTCTGCTGCAATACATAATGTAATACACACCAAAACATATAATGAACAAAAAGTAGCTGAATACATAATATCCCTAGGGTGTCTCCTCTATGCAGAAGTTACCCTCATCGCCTGGCTGCTGCATCCTCGAGCCACAGCCAAGGCCATGGAGGAGTGCAGGTTGGGGGTGGCAGGGGTCAGCACGCTGACTCCCCCAACCATAAGGTGACTACTTGACCTTTCAGGGGACACTACCTTTCTATAAGGATAGTTCCTCAATTGGCCTAATGTGACATGATGAAGCTAAGTTCACCCCGTACCAAACCCCCCAGTGGGGGAAAAATCCCATGCCAGTACCGGGGATCGAACTTGGGTCCTCGGTGCCAGAGGCAGGGGTGCTACTAACTGCACTACAGAGGCAGTCACTGTATACATGAATCATTTATTTTTTCCAGTAGTCAAGAAGAGTTTTCTGGACACATTGCTGCTTAGCTGCTCGAATTTCCACGAACATTTTGGCCTGAGAAATCACACCAAACATATCAGAGTCATTTGGCGATAGGGAAAATTGTTGCAGTTCCTTTAAACTTTTGACGGCATCCTGATAAAGTGTTTAGCCTACACTCTTCTTCCAACTAAGGGACATATTCCTCTTCATCTTTCTCCACCTTCTCTTCTTCTGTCCGACTTTACATATTCTCAATTAAGGCATCTATATCAACCGTGTCTGTTTCAGTTTGAACATCACTATGTTGTCGTATTCCATGGCTTTGAATTGAAAGCACCTTCATTGGTGTACCTGAAAGTTTTCTAAACTCTGCATTCTAGAACTGGAAATTTTCTGTTAAAAGACGTGCATTGATTTCTGTTGTCTGTTTTAGTCAGTTTGCTTTTAATAAAGGGAATTTAACATGCTTTCCACCCCTAAATTTGTGGTACCATGAAATATTTCCATTTAAGACAGATTACTGCTTAACAAGGGGTCCATTGAATGTAGGTTTTACTGTGTATTCCTGATTGTTGATACCATCAGTTTGCCAAATGCAGAGATGGTGGCTAGTCCATCAATGAATCTGATTGGTTCAAGTATCTGAAGCACAGGAATTAGCAGACTTGACTAAGCAATAAGTGAATGAAGCAGCAAGGGATGTGAACCATTCACTTAGCGTGTGGCAGTTAATAACCATCTTATTCCTCAATTGTGCACAATTGTTTGTTTCTACAGTTATTCTGAAGAGTGCCATACATCAGTATGGGGAAATACACATCTTATACGGCACATTTTAAACTGCTGTGCTTTTCAAATGGGAAGGAGTTTGTCCTTGAGCGTCTCCAGGCCAGTAACCAATCGGAGTCCTGCTGTGTTGTCATATTACTTTCCCCTTAAGTGGGGCTTGACGCGTGCCAAGAAATATGAAGAGTGGGGGTAATGAGCTTGCAACGCTGTGCATGTAAATGTATCTCATTGGCTGCAGATCAGAACTCTTCCCATTTGAAAAGCACAGCAAGAGTGATGAATTCATGGGACACAACGGTAATCAAACTGCAGAAAGGGAGTTAGTCAAATTATAGAATTTTCCAGTAGTCTGATAATATTGACTCCGGTTAAAATGGATGTGTGATTGAACAGTATTGTAAATACTTTTGTAAATAATAGATGTCTTAATAAATGCAAAGTCACATTTTTATTTCTTTTCTTTTTCTAATTTCTCTACTATGTATAGTAAGGGGAAGTATTGTATTCCTCCCAAAAATTTCACTAGAAATTTATGTTCTGAGGTCCACCTGAATCAAAAAAAAAAAAAGAAGAATTTAGAAAAGGTCCATTTGTGAGTCTGTGAACAGCATAACTCAGAAATGAAAATGAGAATCTTCTGCAGGCCATGGTGAACGAAGAAGCTGGAAAATGTGTGTTTCAGGATATAGATGGATAATTCTACTTACGTAAAAAACTCGTATAGGACTTTATTTTCTTCCAACATTATTTCACAATCCAACCAATTATTCAACTAAATAATTATGTGAATCACTTTAGGCAAAATTATTGTTGTCAATCCTGCAAACTGTTGCTACTTATACTGTAAAAAAGTGACAAAATCAGTCCAGTTACTTTTCTATCACTTTATTGTCTTCTAAAATTTTATCACAAATAATGTTTTCTTCTCATCATTAAGCACAGTCCACAATCTTTCATGGTATCACAACCCACAATTTTTACTTCTCATAACCTTTCTCAGTCCTTTTAGTGTCTTTCTTCACTTCCTGTGTCTCTCATAACCCTAATTACCACATTACAATCACTGGTGATGCTCATTGAATCTTTTTACAATGATCAACATATTTATCACATATTTACCCAAGCTGAGCAGAACATTACTTCCACTTATGTTTTGCTCCTCACTGTAACTTTTCTATCTGACCTTACCTTGGTCATCTCTTGTTCTCTTCCGACCCCGATGCTATTAGGGTTCCTGAGGGCTAGGGAGTCTTTATTTTTCCAACCTCTCCATTTCTCTAATTTTTCTATAAAACCTTAACCCCTAACATGCTGACCTGTCATGGCATGTAATACGTCCTCTGATAGGTAATCAGAGGATATGGTCGGTGAATTTATTTTGATAATTCTCCCGGTCAGGTTGGTGAGACCCGTAAACCAACGACAGGTGTGGTCCTCCAGACATTCTGGGGGTTGTGAGAGAGTGATGTAACCGCCAAAACATAAAAATATGGTGCTCTCTAAAAAGCGGTTACAATTACTGCTAAGTCTCTTCAATGTTTATGGAATATGACTCGAGGGGTAAAATGTTCCGGAGTTAATTTAGAGGAAATGGATTGAGACCACCTTCAAATATGCCCGGCCACTTCTAGTGCCCCATCCATCAGTGAAAAATATTGGAGAGCAAGAGGATTAATGACTTCATTGTCAGAAATCCAGCATTAGCTAACAACAACAACAACAACATATTTATCACAATGATACACACACACCCAGCTGTCTCACACTCACTGACCAAGTCATGTCTTTAACTCATCTTTAAATTCACTGCACTGTTCTTCTCTGGCCTCCTTATTAACTGGGGATGACGTCACATGGAACTTTCTCAAGTTATACACACACATATGCATGCACCACAAATGATGCAGCTAGAACTCTTGCAAACATTCTCAATCCCTTTTGCTTCTGCCACTTCGATTGTTGACAGTCACATACACACATCAGCTGAGTGAGACAGCCTGGTCTTAAATGTCTTTGCCCGCTCAGCAGCACCGCATGTGGTGTGAAGCAGCTTGGCCCCATCCATTGTAGTGTGCAAAGCCCAATGTCACAATGTTATTAACATAACAGGATTGACTTCCAAAGCCTCTAAATTTTACATTGGGTTATAAAGGCTTAGAATGCAAACCATCTCAATGTCAAAAATGGGGGAGCTTAAATGTCATAATCAAAAACTGAACAAATGCTGAGCCAACATTGACATGACTAACTCCATGTGTTTGTATGAGGTCACTCTCCCTAACACTCACAAGACATGCTCGTGCGAGTAAACTTCCTGGAAATAACTTGCATCATTTCCAAAAAGAATTGTAAGGCTCATTTATTTTGTTGTTTAATGATGCCTGTCACAATTGTCAGGATCACATCAGCATTGCCGGTGTGCCAGAAACAAACTATGTACCAGATATCATGATTCTGTAAACTTAGTTATCTAAAACATGCAAAAATATAATGAAGCAAGGAGATATTGAAACTTCCTTGCATTTTTAGCAGCTGCTTAGGAAACTGCCCATTGCACTGTGTAGCGTACTGGTCGGTATGCATGGGTTTCTGGTACACATTTTGACCCAGGGAACCATCGGGCTTCCGGCAAATTAATATATCCAGGAATAGTAACATCCCGATCTGCTATGTTTCCATTGTGAACTTGATGTTGGAGTGCTGACTGGTCAAACGATCCAAAAAGTCCTGAAGTCTATCTTTCCCATGAGGCCAGATGACAAACATGTCATCCACATATCTGAAGAAAGGTGAAGGCTTAAGAGCAACTGAATCCAAGGCTTGGTGTTCAAAGGCTTCCATGTAAAAATTAGCTATGGCTGCTGAGAAGGAAGAGCCCATGGCCACTCCATCAGTTTGTTCTTAGTACTGTCTGCAGTAAAGAAAATATGTCAATGTATGTATATGTTTAAATATTGCAATGATCTGCTGGGTGAAGTGCAGTTCTAGGAGTTGGAAAGCTTGGAAACTTTTTCAGAATTCCCCTGACTGACAGCCCGAGAAGAGTTATTTTCATATTGCCACCAGGGAAGCTTCAAGTCTTGGTTCACTATATTATAGTTAATAAATGTTTTAGATAATGTTATTCTTTGTTGTGATACCCACGTTTATAGTTGAGGGAGTACTTATATCATTAGGTAATATCCTCACTTCCTTCAACACTAGGTGACTTTCTACACAAGTGTGTATATGGCTTTGGGTTTATTGGTTGTAGACACTGTCTGGTGTTGAGACAATATCATTCTCAGGTGAATCAAGTTGCATGTGGTTACTTTTGATACTGCAACTTTTGTTACATATTTGGCAATATCTGTAATATATAGTTAAAAGAGATTGGGAGTGTTCGCTCGCCTACCACCTAGGTGGCCCGGATTCGATCCCAGGGACCCGCATGTGGTATTCATGGTGAACGAAGTGGCGTCAGGGCAGATTTTCTCCAGGTGCTCCAGTTTCCCCCACCACTCATTCCACCAATTCCAATCATCCATTTTGCCTGCATTTTATATCATCCTCTTCCTCACTCTCATATCTGACACTGGCTGACCACCCACTTCCAGGTCTTCACTCTGTCTGGTACATAGGTTCCTGTGTTCCCTGACAGACGTCTGACTCTAGACACTGGCTTGTAAGTCCTACATAAGGGGAGGGTAATCACTTCCTCACTCTCATACTGACCACTCCACTCTGTCTGGTACATAGGTTCCTGTGTTCCCCGACAGATGTCTGACTCTAGGTGCTGCCTTGTAAGTCCTACATAAGGGGAGGGTAATCACTTCCTCACTCTCATACTGACCACTTCACTCTGTCTGGTACATAGGTTCCTGTGTTCCCCGACAGACGTCTGACTCTAGGTACTGACTTGTAAGTCCTACATAAGGGGAGGGTAATCACTTCCTCACTCTCATACTGACCACCTCACTCTATCTGGTACATAGGTTCCTGTGTTCCCCGACAGACGTCTGACTCTAGACACTGGCTTGTAAGTCCTACATAAGGGGAGGGTAATCACTTCCTCACTCTCATGCTGACCACTTCACTCTGTCTGATACAGTGGCGGCTCGCAGTCGAAATTTTAGGGTAGGCAAAGTGTAACAACAACAACAACAATAATAATACAGTAGAATCCCGTGTATCCGAAATAAAGTCATTCCGGATAACGCAAACAATTTATTATTATTATTATTATTATTATTATTATTATTATTATTATTATTATTATTATTATTATTATTATTATTATTATTATTATTATTGTTGTTGTTGTTGTTGTTGTTGTTGTTGTTATTGTTGTTATTATTATTATTGTTATTATTATTGTTATTATTATTGTTGTTATTATTATTATTATTATTATTATTATTATTATTATTATTATTATTATTATTATTATTATTATTATATTTCTAATTGAAGTAAAATTGAACATATTTAAATTTAAGCCTATGTTACCTTTATTTGTATATTAGATCGATGCAGCGATCCTTTCTTCCAGCGTAGCGTCTGATTACATCGTCATACCAGGACTCTTGTTGCTCCAGTGTATCTAAAATCTCACGTTCAATTGATGCTGCGGCTAAAGCTGTAACTCTGTTTTGTCCCATGGTACTCCTCAGATAGAATTTCACTCCGTTTAAGCAAGAAAAGCTTCTTTCTACACTACAACTTGTTGCTGGTATCGTTGCAGCCAAACAGAAAAGTTTATAAGCTTCTGTTAACACACTTTTTACATCACAGTCTACAAGAATCTTGATGATACTAGTTACACTATTTGTCAAAAACTGGTCATCAGAATAGATGTATTCTAGTTCATGTTTCAGCCGCAGAAAGTCAAAATACAGACCATAGTGCCGTTGTAAAGAGGTCAGTGCATTGGATGGAAAACAATTTTCGAAGTCCTTAAATTTAGAAGAGTCTACCAATAGGAGAAATTCTAACTTATCTATGTCTGCGAATCTTGTCTGTAGTTGCACAATAATGTTATCCAAAATTTCGAAATAAAGCTGTCGGTATTGTACTACGTTTCTGTTTGAAATGTCTCTTGGCATTTTGAGATTTTTGATACCATTTAATGTACTGATGTATTCGTCAGCTTTTTTCTCATTTCTCATTTCCTCAAGCTTCTTTATTTGCTTTTGCAGTGCTGAGAAACAATACTGTATATCCAACGACTTCTTCTGCAATATGTCGAAAAGAATTTCAGTCATTGAAAATAGGTCTTTGTAAACATTTAACAAAAACATGAAATTATAATTTTGGAGGTAATTTTTCAGTCCTATAGCTCCATTAATTGATTCAGGATTAGAAATCGGATCATCTTCAATTTCACTACAGGCATCAATTAATTTATCTCTTTCGCAGAATATGGTCTCGAGAATTTTGGCATCAGAGCTCCAACGTACATCGCAGGCCGTCGGTATCCTCTTTCCTACTACCCTATCTAAAACTGCTGTACGCTTGGACGACTTATGAAAATAAGCAGGAAATGCCTGAAGGTTAGAAAAGAAAGACATACATCTTTTATACATTTAGCACCATTTTGAAGTGCAAGATTAAGTCTATGGGCACAACAGTGTGTGAAAAGAGCTTGTGGAGCATGTCTTTTTACAAGGGTTTGGAGTCCTGAAATCTCACCAGCCATTACGCTAGCCCCATCATAGCACTGACCAATTAACTTATCTTTGATATTATACTCCTTTAGAACTTCAAGTAATAAGGTGCACAAATCTACTGCGGTCCTGTTTGAACTAACGTTGTGAAAGCCAAGAAATCGATCTTGTACTGTTCCCAGATTGTCTACATACTTCACAATAATTGATAATTGCGAGATTTCCGACACATCTGTCGTATTGTCGCACTGAACTGAAAAGAATGGGGCTTCTTTGATTTCAGTATTTATTTTTTCCATGATCTCTTCAAAAATGCAATCAATTAGGTCGTTTTGAATTGTTTTGGAAAGACCGGTGAAAGTTTTTCCTAATTCTTCCCAGTAGTGACACAAATCTTCGTTGTCACGGAAAAATCTCTTAACAGTTTCAATATAATTTCCCCTATTTAAAGACGAATCACTTTCATCATGCCCACGAAATGGCAATTCCTGTCTACACAACAACACGGCAGCATCAATTAGTCTTTTCATAATTTCCCTGTTTTTTTCAACCCTTTCGTTATATTGTTGCTTTGAAATTTTCTTATGTTCAGACAACATCTCTGAAATTGGACAGGTATTTTTTTCTAGCCTCTTTAGATTCACGGAATTAAAAATATGTTCTTTTGAATTCTCATGTCTTTGGATGGCTTTTGATAAATTTTTTAAATCAAAATAGCCGTCACGATTCCAAGCTCCCTCTTTTGTAGACAAGAGGCACGGCCAACAATACAGTTTAACTTTAACTTCAGAGCCTGTAAGCCAACTATGTGACTGATACCACAATGGATTAAATTTCCTGGCACTTTGTTTATCAACCTTAACTGTATTTAACAATGGAGTAGGCCGCCTGATAGCTAAAACACTCCTCTTTTCATTGTTAGTGCGCCGCGAAAACGGACTTTGTAATAGTTCAGTAATTAAGTCAGTCATACTGGTATTAGAACACACACTAAAATACAAACACAACCTCCTAATCTGTAAGTACTTACAGGCAAAATGTATTTATTTCCCGTCAACACATAAAACAAAACCACAATGCACAATAATACTAGCACAGAGTGACGAAACTATTCGGATCTCTTGAGATCTTCGCTCGCGGACTATGGCTGTTCGGAAAAAGTCGTATAAATTCGGATTTGGGCAGGCAAATGATTTGAGTGCTGGCAGACGCGTCTACGCATGCTCCGAGTGCGTATACAGACGGAATATTTTCTTATCCTTATTCAAGGGCCTCGTACTGAGGAAATGGGGCCGGGCAGGCAGAGGTTAAGCTAGCCGGCTTTCCACTACCCAGGTTCCATGCGTATCATTTCTGCCGCGCGTTTCAAACACGCAGCGCAGTTGTGATGAATTGGAATTCAGATTCTAGGATTTTACCATGTGCTGGTCATTATATACGAGAAAACTTTTCTTGAACTACAATTTAGGGAAAATGACGGTTCAAATTATAAAATGCAGAATCATAGCTAAACATTATTTGTTGATGTATTACGGTAGGGCAGGCAATGCCTACCCTGCCTACCCTGAGGAGCCGCGCCTGGTCTGGTACATAGGTTCCTGTGTTCCCCGACAGACGTCTGGCTCTAGACACTGACTTGTAAGCCCTACATAAGGGGAGGGTAATCACTTCCTCACTCTCATACTGACCACTTCACTCTGTCTGGTACATAGGTTCCTGTGTTCCCTGACAGACGTCTGACTCTAGACACTAGCTTGTAAGTCCTACATAAGGGGAGGGTAATCACTTCCTCACTCTCATACTGCCCACTTCACTCTGTCTGGTACATAGGTTCCTGTGTTCCCTGACAGACGTCTGGCTCTAGACACTGGCTTGTAAGTCCTACATAAGGGGAGGGTAATCACTTCCTCACTCTTATACTGACCACTTCACTCTGTCTGGTACATAGGTTCCTGTGTTCCCTGACAGACGTCTGACTCTAGACACTGGCTTGTAAGTCCTACATAAGGGGAGGGTAATCACTTCCTCACTCTCATACTGACCACTTCACTCTGTCTGGTACATAGGTTCCTGTGTTCCCTGACAGACGTCTGACTCTAGACACTGGCTTGTAAGTCCTACATAAGGGGAGGGTAATCACTTCCTCACTCTCATACTGACCACTTCACTCTGTCTGGTACATAGGTTCCTGTGTTCCCTGACAGACGTCTGACTCTAGACACTGGCTTGTAAGTCCTACATAAGGGGAGGGTAATCACTTCCTCACTCTCATACTGACCACTTCACTCTGTCTGGTACATAGGTTCCTGTGTTCCCTGACAGACGTCTGACTTTAGACACTGGCTTGTAAGTCCTACATAAGGGGAGGGTAATCTGAAGAAGAACAAGAACAAGGAGGAGTGAAGAAGAAGGAGAAGACATTGGGATTGGGAGAAATAAATAGACATTTGTAATCAATTTGGAGAAGTACATGGGGGTGCTCAGGACCATTATTTCTAAAACAATGAACAAATAATTTTACAGAAATAGGAATGAATGAATTTATTGAATACTAGAGCATATACATCTTGGGCTGCCCATGTACTTTAGCTCCCTGGCTCTTCTGTCATTGGACAGCCCTCTGAGGTTCTCTATATTTGACATGTGCTATCTATTACTCAGCTACAATTAACTAGCCTTACTCAAACCTGTCTTTTGTCTTTTAATTCACTTATTTTCACCAAATTCTCTTATACTTTCCTTTTCCTAAGCTCATCGCTATTTTAAATAACCCATACAAAGATATGTTGATAATTGTTTTGTCTTCTAACAGATAATGAAATAGCTATAAGAGAATGTGGTAATCTATAGCAAGATATGTTAGCAATTAAAATAGTAACAGGAACTTAACAGACAAGGAGCATGAGACAACTTACAATTTTTAAAATGTAGATATGTTTTAGTGGTTCTATTACTTACATCCTTGGGGATTGTAATTAACTGACAATATTCAGTATGGCACAGCACAGATTGTAACAATTGTAGGAATCTGAAATATTGTAGATATGCTAATTCAGCAAGGTATTTCAGAATTATGCCAAGTCTTACCAGCAGGTAAAAATTTGATACAGTCAGGACATGGCATGGGCGCAAGAAAAAGGTAGAAAAGAACAAACACAAGATAACAGTTGCTCTGGTATATTTATTAGAAATTATGGTTAGAAACACTCCTCAAAATAATCTTGTATGCTAGCCTTTAGATATGTCCCTGATAGATACAATCTTTCAAAAACTTCCACAGCGAGAAGTCACATGCATTTAGATTAGGGGATCTGGAAGGCCATGCATCTGGAAATTGCCTATAAATGGTGTGCTCACTACTGAAGGTTTCTTACAACAAATCTTTGACCTGGTGAGCAACATGCAGTGTTGTCCCATTTTGCATGAAAATAGTTGCCTTTTTGTAAAGCTGGAGTCATATGCTGCTTAAGGAGATACTTATGTGCAGACAGTTCTGTGTAATCGGTTTACTGTTCAGAGTAAAGGGCACAGAACATTCCCTGGCAACATGTATCCACTTCCATGTGAGTTAACGATCAAAGTGCAAAGTCACAGCATTGTGGAATATCTTGGGGTTTGAATTCGTGTACAGATATATCAACCACAAACTGTTGCAAAGTGTTGACCAGAGAATACAGTTCATATGACATTACTGGTTGCATCTGCTATTTGGTAAGTTACAGGTTCACCAATGTCATCAAATTTATTAGGGATAGGCTGCCATTTGACACCCAATTCACCTAATGATTTCTAATATCAATTCAAATTTCAAGATAAAATTATTTCCTTCCAAACATCTTCTCAGTGCATACCCATGAAGTATGTTTTTGTACACCTAAAGCTGTATTCATAACCAGTGTTTTCCCATTTTCCTCTCAAAAGAAGGGAACTTGTCCTAACGGTGGTTGTGATGTCTCCCGTGCTTCCTTAGGCATGAGTTAAATATGCCCGAGCACATAAGAAAGCACTGGTTTAGGTCATTCTCTCTACCAGCTCAGTGTAAGTCTTCCTATCAATCTTCTCTCTTTTGGTTTATATCTAACACCTTTCTTTATGGCCCAAATGACCTCATCAACAGGCCCTTAAACTCCACTCACTCATTTACTTGCCCCTCTCGTGGTTACCTACTTATATCCATTCTCGGTCTTTCCATTTCTGTTTACGATTTCCTGTAATTTCTCCTGTAGTGTTAATCGCTAAATCTTGTGTTATTTCTTCATTGGTTAGTCTATCCCATCTTTTCATACCATTTGAAAAATCTCATCCCTACTTCCTGAATGAGTCTTATCTTCCTGTTTTAAAACCAACTTTCACTCCCATAAGTATTGCTGACTGTAAAATTGTATTTGTAGTTGCATTTCCTTTCTTACATTTTTAAACATTCTTCTTATGTCTCCACAGATATTCTGATACTTATGTATACCACCACCACCACCGCCACCGCCACCGCCACATCATTGTCATATTTACAGCTTATATCACAGTCAAGATAGCATAACAAATGAGAAAACAAGTTACTGCTAATCACACTTTATTGCCTTCTAGCACTAAGGTTACACTTAGATCACTTTCATACAAACTCAGAGCAACAGAACAACCATCAAATAGAATCACAATACAGAACTGTGAGATTATGACTCGCACTTAACAACATTTACTGACTCACATTTTACTGACTCACTCAACACTTAGCAGCTCCTTATAGGGCCTCACACAATGGAACAGTTCTGAAAGTGGAAAGCTCTGGAGTGAATAACGAGAAACAGTCTAGACAGAAAAACAGCACACAACAGCTATTGTTTCCATGTGCTGTATTGTCCAGTTGGTGGACGGTGCTTTAGTGGAGGTAGGTGCCAGTCCCTTTCCTGGTGTAGGTAATTAGCCGTGGGTGCAGTGACAATAGCATTTTACACATGATCAGGTATTTGTTCACTACTATGTTACCTCTTACAGGCAATTTTCTGTGGATGCCATTGCTTTCATTTTTTTTATTGAATCATGTTTGACATGGATATGCTTTGGTATTGTACCATTCTGGTATAACAAGATCACAAGTAATGCATGGTCTCTCTTCTCAACAGAGATTGTGTTTCACTGAAAAACATCAACCTCCTTAATTTTCAATGAAGACATCACCAAGCAACCAGGGAAGTAATATAATGCAATGCTTATAATTACTTAGGGTGCCTGTTTGCCTGCCTACTTGAAGCTATTGCAGTTAGCTCTAGATACAAATATTTTTATACAATATGAGACCTTGGAATTGCTCCTACTTGTTGCAGCCAATCAGATTTAATTATGCTACAGCCACTTGGAATAGCTAAGGCACAACCAGTTCTTTGAATTTACAAACTTATACATCTCTGATAGGTGTACTAACTGATCCTGCAGTGCAGCCTGGCACCTGTGTACCGTGACTCTGCCACAAGCAGTACTGGAGGGTGGGACATGGTCAACACCCGGCTGATATATGCAGTCTACACAACCAGGGCCCATTACTTCTCAATCAAGTAACTCCTCAATTGTCCCGCAAGGACCTAAGAAGGCTCAGTGCAACCGCCAGGAGAAAACCCCCATGGCAATACCAAGAATCGAACTCAGATCTCCTGCTTGGTGAAGAGGAGCACTACCACTGTACTAAGGAGACAAACCCTCTAGATATATAGTTAAATACAATATACTATCAATGTGACACTAGGCTGCCTGCCATCTGGCTTCCAGGGTCAGTACATTGCTACCTGGACCTGGGCACAGCTAACAGCGCTTCTTCTGCAGAACAATTGCCATTGTGTGCCACCTTTCTGCTCCTGAAGATTAATTTTGCCTGTTTCCACTAATTTTCCTTTTTATCCAGGGCCTATATAAGCACTTTGACAAATGCCTGGTAGTTCAGTCCAGTCTAAAGTTGAGACGAGTGTGACTTGACAGTTGAATTGAGTAGAGACTGGACAGTCTTTTAGTAGACAATTGACAATGAGAGTTCAGTGGAGCATAAAGTGAGTTATGACTCAGCAGTTCAGTTATTTGATGTGATGGATCAGTTGTGTTTTGTTCTGAGTGTGTAATGCACTACCTAGGTGTTTAGCAGCAATTGGACTTCCCATTTCTTATAATACTTAAATTCTAGCACAATGTTCATTGGTCCCATAAACTCCTCTATCTATAATTGATATGGAAAACCTAAATACTTATAGTGGCTCTATTAGGGAGTTAATATACAGGAGAACCAAACTTTAGTGATTAAACAGCTAACATGCATACTCTTGAATTCCTGCGGCTTGATAAAAGGATTCCAAAGTAACAGGTATAGGGTTATTCGAAAAGCATGCCAGTTTTGGATTGTTTGGTAAATTTTTGTCTGCCAGCTTTTAACATTGTTTTTTATTGTTGCTATATCCACAAACATTCTGATTGTTGCTTTAGTGTGAATTTCCCACATTTCTTCAATCTGTGTCTGGCCATGGAGTAGTTTACTATTGTGCAATGTGTGCTAATTGTGAAAACTTTTATCAGAACAGAAAAAGTTGTGCAGAAATTGCCAGGTGACTTCATGCGATTCTAGGAAGAAATGAAGCAGCAAATGAATTAACATTTTACAGACTTATGAAAAGTTCAATGAAATGAGTTCAACAGAGAACATTAAAAGTCCTGGGTGTTGTCGATCTGGGCAAAATATTGTGGTGACCATTAGTCCAATGAAGTTGGTTCTTCACGTTCCCAAGAGTTGGGCATAGGGTATTATTCAGTAAGGAGAATTCTCCAGTATGATCTCCATTACCACCCTTACAAAATTCAGTTAATTTCATGAGCAGAGTTCTTGTATGACAGTGCAGCAGAGGAGGTCATATGCCCAACATCATTCACCATACCTGAAAACTGAAGGTGTGATGAACATGTTTATGAATTTTGTTAGTGTGTTTTATAAAAAATAAAGTTCATAATCTGATGTAACAAAAGCGACTCACTTTTGAATGACCCTATACAGTATAACAAATCTTTGCAATACATGTAACAATTGCATATTTGAATAAAAGTTGCTGTCATCAATGAAACATAACTCTAATCTGACCAAATTTAGTGACTTATCACATAATGGTGCAAAAATATCATACTTGTACTTAAGTACCTTCAGTGTAGAATGTAGAAATGCTCTTTTATCTTTATGTGGGTTGTACCAGTGTGTAATGTTTAAAATATTTCAATTTCAGTTGACGCCTACTGCTAAAGTTAGCCGATGGTTTGAACTGTTGCAAGTACCTCCCCCACTTTCAAGGCCAGAAAGTGGATTTGTGGATGGAGGCGGTGTAGAAGAATGCGAGGTTTCAGAAGGTTCAGAATCTCTACTGAATCGACTACGAGGCCGTAAGCGACGGAAACTGTTGAAGCTTCGTATGCCACATGGTCGTTTGACGACATTTTGATGACTGTTCCTATTAGAAAAATGTTTTTTGAGGGTACAGAGACTGTTTGCCCTAAAACAGGTGCAAATTTTGCTGTTAAGGTTCTAATTTGTTCATTCCAGTTAGTTGATAGCAATTCTTCATAAGACTTGTTGATATTAAGCATTCATTCCAAAATGTGGAAAGTATTTATAAGTATTATAAATTAATCCTTGTTACCTCCGTTGATATTCTCATGTAATGGTAATCATGTTTATTGCTCCCTTTTTCATCCCACCCCTGACACCAAATATAGCAAATAAACACTAGTTTTGACTTTCAACTGTTGTCCATATAATATGTAGAACACAAAGTTGCTTATATTGGTGATTTATTGTAGCTGTAGCTGTTATATCTCCTTCAAGTGCAACTTTCTTCTGTTTCCACAGAGAGGTGCAACCCAAAACTGACTGTAATGTGTGAAAAAGAGATAATTACCATTATGTGACAGTACAAAGTTTAGTATGTAACTCGCTAGACTACAGGAGTAATAGCATAGATTAATGAAAATGGCAGCTTTAAAAGTTTCATGACTTTTAGATTTGTTAACTTTAATTATCACATAAGTTTTATATTAAAATGTCACATAATAAACCAAAGGCCCAAGTAGTTTAGAAAGTTCCTTGAACTGTTGAGCCCCATAATGTTTTGTATGCTGATTTTCAAAATAATCTTGTACAATATAAAGACAAATTACTAACATTAAGTAAAAAGTGAATTTGAAAAATTAAGTTTTTTATAGCAATACAAGGTGATATACTGGGTCCTCATTTGGATGCATGGCTCACTTATTTGGAATTTTGTTTTCACCAAAAAGCACGCTGTTTGCCAGCAGAGTCACATATTCATAATTATATAAATTCAAGTGCATAGATCTCTCATACAAATTATATTTACATTAATCACATGCCCTCGTTATAGAAGATGTTTGAAATGATGTTCCCATATCTGTCACAATGTTTAACAAAATTTGTTTTTGTATTTGTTAAGTCCTCATGGACATGTAAATGAAACCATGTGAGTCAGTACCGTGATTATTAGCAATATCCAACACCCCATTGCAGAAATTAACTCTAACGTCATGCGGTAACAATTCCTAAGCTACAGGTATCTTATATGGTTTTAATTTTAGAAGTTTAAGCCAAGGTTTGCAAAATTCCTGATTCCTGTGCAAGCTTTCTCAAAGATTTATTTGGGCTTCATTCTAACTTTCCTCTGGAGACATGAAGTTTTTCTTCTGTAACAATATTATGACAAAGTCCAGTCCAGTTACTTTTTTCTCACTTTATTTTTCTTCTAAAACTTTTGCACAAACACACAGTTCTATACTGAGTGTGCCTAATTCTTGTAATTCACAAGTCTGCAGACAATAAAGATATGTATACATTTCACTGATGTTAACACAGTGTATAGTCCTTTGTGATATAATTCACAACTGTTTTCTTCTCATAACCTTGACTCATTCCGTTCTGTCTTCTTCACTTTCTCTGTCTCTCAAACAAGCTGACTCTAATGATACAATCACTCAACACTCATTAACTGCTTTTTTTATCTACCTTTCAATACCATAGTTCTCTCACAATGAACACACACAGAGCTGAGACACACATTAAAAGTAAAAACTGGCTGACTCCCAACTCTCATTGTCTTGCCTTCTTATATAGCCAGGATGACGTGACATGGACCATTCTTGAGCTTCACCATTCTGGAACTTCTAAAAATATGCCGGCTGCCAGACACTTCTCAAATAATCTTGAAAAGCCTTTGATGTGCTGCACTCATTGTCATGTTTCCACAAACAGTCGGTGTGAGGCTACCTGATCTTGAGCATCTTTGATCCACATACCGCCTGTGGTGAGGCAGTTCAGTCCTCAAGCTTTGCTGTGTGGCCGCTGCCATCAGCTGGCACCACAATGGTTTCTTATTAAGAATAAATTTCGCTTCCCTGAATCTATTTACAATATTGTGAACTGTTTCTCTGTGAAGCACACAAACAATAGGGAATCTCTCACTTTTCCACAAGGATTTGTTGTCACATGAAGATTCTACATGCCTGAAACATAACAGCCTCTGTACAGCAGACAGGGAGGGAACTGAAACAGTGCAAGGAAATTCTGGTTATATGGCCACGCATCCAATCCAATGCTCAGTGTATAATTCATTAACCCTTTTAATCACTGAAAGGTAATGATCAAAAAAACATCTCATTTCACCTCTAAACTCTGACAGAATCACTTTATAGGAGCAAAATATGCAAAAATGCAGTTTTTCAATTTCTGTACTGCATGCAGATTACATTAATGATTCATTGACTCATTTGCCAAACGAGGGGCAGTGTTAATTAACGTATAAAAATTATGAAAAACTGAAGCTATTAACAGTGAGGCAATACATTTCTACAAATTATAACATATCTTAGAGACTATAAGCTTCATTCATCTAAATATGTGCTGAAAGCTCTTGAAATCCAACGCAGCCTTGTTTCACAGTATGTTAACTGTATCATCAGTGCAACTCTTGCTTATACTTAAAAAAAAAAAAAAAAAAAACCAAAGAGAGGCACTGATGTTGCAGTTAACATACTGTGAAACTAGGCTGCTTTTAATGTCAAGAACTTGCAGCTTATAGTCTCTAAGATATTTAATATAATTTGTAGAAATGTAAAAGATTGATACAATCAAGAACTAAAGGATAATATCTCTGTAACAAATGCACATTTTCCAATGAGATTCTGTTCACTGGCTTTATATTGCATACAATTACAATTTAATTAATTCAAACTAAAAATATAGATTTTCACAGATGCAGTTTCTTAAATGGCACTATAATTTCTGTGACGTATGCAGTAGACATTTGCAGACAGGCTTGAGACATTGCAGGTCTCATTAAGAGGTGAGCAGTTTTCCCATTGTTTGCTCTATTGGAAACACTGTTCACACAAAATCTGTTGAACATGGATATTTCTTATTTGCTTATGCAGTTCTATATTCCATCCCTGTAGCATGTTTAACCAATGACAACTTTATCACAAAATTGTTACAACTAAAACTGTAATGACAAGAATAGTGTCAGGAATGATTCACATTCTGATTATGTGGTTTTAACATTCAGAAGTTTTGACCATTTGCAGGCCCCAGCTTGGAACTAGAGATGTTTTCATAAAGATACGCTTCTGATGCCCCATTCACTTGTTTTGTAAGCATCTGGTCTCTCTTCCAATCGAACATAGTGATATCATGACCAGACCAAGTAGTAGGAACCATCTTCTTAGTGTTTACATTTATTCAGGACTGTCTGCTTTGTTTACTGCAACTCTCTGGCTAGATGTCACCACCAGGAGCCAGATGTTCACTTCTGATGATGAGAGCTTGTAGCTCTGGTTCCAACTTCCCACTCAGCTTTTCCTTAAATTTGCCTCTTATTTAGCAAAGGTATTCAGAAAACAGTCCTATTAATGCTGAAAATACTCAAATTTGCCTTACTATGAACATTTTCCACTCCCCTTCTGTAAGGGTGGTAAGACAGCACCCCAGAGTACTTTTACACCACATAGTTGGTCATTATGTGTCAACCTGTATTATTTTCTTATGTAGAAATCTGTGTAGACTGTTTAAAGATGAGAAATGTATTCCGTAAAGTGCGTACTTTGCTATACAATAGTTTAAAACATTAAAGTCTCATTACTGTTTATTATTGTGCATTATACTGCAGGGCTGCCACCTTCTCCATCATGTTGTATCACCTTACAATGTTGCATTTCAAGTAAATATAAAACAAAGTACTTATACAAGAAATAGCAAATGTTTTAATTACTTTTTTGCTCTATTTTAGAAGTAAACATAAAGAATGTATTGTGATTCTAAACAATTCCAATTAACTTGAACATTTTGTTTGTTGAAGAACTTAAATGATGAGAAATGTAAATTTGATGCAAGTTCTTTGATATCTAAAAAACAAAAGTGTATCAATATTTTGTATAAAAGAGAAATCAATGTACATATTTCAGCAGTTGACAGTGCTCAACTATTAATAATCAACTATGTTTTATACACCGAAATAAAAAAGGTTTTATATGCAAAATTGTGTTTCTTTTATGCCATAGATGAAAAGGTTCCTCCATCCTCCCTTCCTTCATTTTCCTGGTTAGATGTGTGGTCCCCAGAAGATGGTGGGCGATAGCCTGGTGCAGATTGCAGGTGTGGCTACATGTTCAATAATATGTGCTTACAATGCTCACAATTCATGTTCTTCATCTGTTGCAACACTCACCTGACATCTTTGTATGAAAGATTGAACAACGTTTTGAAGTGATGTCTTGCTCTCATATGTATGTGATGTTCCAGGTCCTCAATAGGATGAGAGCTGTTCCTGCACATCCCATGTTTCAGTATATACCACACATTGCAATTTTGGAGATGGAATTGATTTTACAGTCCAAACATGAAACTTCAAAACAAGCCTAATTTGGTTCTAAAGTAATGTCTCTTTTGTAAATGAAAGTAAATATCAAAATATCTATTTGCTTTAAAAAATAGAAGTTTTCTATGTCAGAAAACAAAACTGTGAAGCTACTGGGCACGGCTATCGATAACAATTTATCATGGAATGCCCATACTGAATTTATCTGTAATAATTTATTATGTTTGGTTTTCTTATTTGCAAACCTAAAACAGAACAGTATTGTGATGCCAGGTATGGCGTAAAACAAAGGATGGTTGGGGCTAAGCTACTTCACACCACATACCAGGTTGGTGAGCAAACAAATGCACTCGAGGTCAGGCTGCTTCGTGTGAATGTTTGTTTATATGTGATTAATAACAATGAGCACAGTGCATAACAAAGGATTGCTGGAACCTTCGAGGGACATCCAGTAACCGGCATATTTGTGTAACTCGAGAAAGGTCCATGTTGTGTCATCCTTACTATACAGGGTGGAAGGGAAGTCATTAAGTCATTACATTCCTTCTATGTGCTTCATAGAAGCATTATAAACAAAAAAGTCTATGGCATTTTGTTCTTTGAACAACCGATTTTGAAAAAATAATAGTACTTGGTCCAAATTGGATGCATGATTCCATAAGAATGTACGAAGATAACCGTTTGTTACTTGTAAGATGTGTAGAGTAACTTATTTCTGACATAGCTTCAGTAGTAATTATGGGACATCACACAGAGTTATGAAATAATTAATCACTTAAAAGACATGAGGGATTACTCAGAGCTGCTCTTTCAGATGTGAGCTAAGTTGACAACGTTGCATTGAGGTTGGTCAGGGAATGGACCAGGCTTGTGGATGTAAACAAGTGAGGCGCTTTTGCTTTTGTGTAATGTTTTGGGAGCCAACACTTGTGATTGGTCTACACTCGAACAGTAAACATTGAAGGACAGGGTATGTGTTTCTTTTCAAGACACACCATTACGGTGTTTGTTTATATACTGAGCTAGGGAAAGTGACCACCCACACAATCTGCAGTGTTGCCAGCTTATTTTCGACAAAACTAAAATATCTTCATAGGAAATGGTCAGAGACAGAAACATAAGATACAAAATGCATTCCAAATACCGAGATCTACCACTGGTTTAAATTAATGTAATGACTTCCCTTCCACCTGGTATAAGGAGGTGAGGAAACTACAGAGGGGAGAGTTATAGACATGAGTCAGTCACCGTGTCAGTGAGTACGAGACAGCTGTCTGTCTGTGGTGCATGTGTGTGAGTGTGTGTGTACCCAGATTGAGAAGGCCACATAACTGGCCGGGAGGGCTCGGGGCGCTGACCACGTCCCACCATCCAGTACTGCACCCCACTAATGACACCTGTAGTGAGCAGAGGTGGGGGATGTAGTGGCTGGGTGGCAAGCCTTGGCCCTTCATGGGCTGTTGCGCGTATGTATGTGTGCGTGCCTGCACATGCACATGTATGCATGTGTTACTGTCCTAAAAGGTACATCATATCAAAGTAAAGTAGTTTTAATGACCGTCAAGTGGTTGTATCATCAGAGTTAGTGTATGACAGACACAAAGTGAAGAAAAATAGTGAAAGAACTGAGTCAAGGTTATGAGAAGAAAACAGTTGTGAGTTGTAATATTACAAAAGATTGTAGACTGAGTTAACTCAATAGAAGATAACTGTGGTTTTTTTTTATGGAAAAGTTTAGAAGAAAATAAAGTGATAGAAAAGTAACTGGACTGATTTTGTCACACTATCAACAGTATATCCCTCTGTACAAAAAGTATCCGACCTTGTGCCGGGAAAAAAAAATTATGTACCTGAGTGGATGGGACTCTTAATCCCCTTCAAAGTAGGCCCCTTCTGAAAGCACACACTTAGTCCAGCGGTCCTTCCATCACTGGAAGCAGTTCTGGAAAGCTTCTTTTGAGATGGTGCGCAGACGTTCCGTCGCGTTGTGCATTATCTCCTCACGGGTCTCAAAACGGGACCGAGCGTTGTCTTTATCTTTGGGAACAACCAGAAGTCACATGGGGCCATGTCAGGTGAGTAGGGAGCTTGACGAACCTGCGGAATGCCGTGCGAGGTCAGGAAATTCTGGATCAGGTGTGACGAATGAGCTGGAGCATTGTCGCGATGCAGCTGCCAGTTGCGTGCGGCCCACAGATCAGGTCTCTTGTGCCGAACTGCATCACGAAGATGACGAAGGACTTCTCGTAGTACTCCTTATTGATGGTCTGCCCTTGTGGTGCGTACTCATGATGCACAATGCCCCGATAGTCGAAAAAAACAAGCATCACCTTCACTTTGCTCCGAACCTGTCGTGCTTTTTTTGGTCTTGGGGAATGTGGGTGCTTCCATTGAGATGACTGGGCGTTTGTTTCTGGGTCGTATCCGTACACCCAGCTCTCGTCACCAGTGATCACAGTCTTCATGAACTCAGGATCGCTATTGGCGCATTCCAGCATGTCCTGTGCCACTGCAAGGCGGAGTTGTTGCTGCTCCGGTGAAAGCAGCTGCCACTGTCAAACGTCGGTCCTCCATGATCAGTGTCCGCACTTACTCGATAACAACAGCATTTCGGCTCGTTGATGGTCTTCCGGTTCGTGGGTCACTCTCCGCCGACATGCGGCCATCTTTGAACCGGTTATACCACATTTTAATTTGAGTAATTTTCATTGCATCATCACCGAAAGCCTGCTGGATCTTGCGAATGGTTTCTGATTGGGTATCCCCAAGTTTCTGGCAGAACTTGATGCAATACCGTTGCTCCATGCGTTCCGTCATCTTCCAGAAAATGTGAATGCGACGAGCACGTGTTACACGGAGCCAATCACTGGTAGCTACTGACGTGACCGGTGGTGCTGCGGGGATATAAATATTCACGCATGCGCAGGAAGCTTCCTTCTACGAGTATGCGCAGTTGCCGTATCTACCTCATTCTTTGTTAGCGAGAAAAAAAAATAAGGTCGGATACTATTTGTACAGCCCTCGTATATTTGCTTGGTACATTTCAAAGCATCTTTAGATGTGGTTTGATATTATGGGACAGCAGTCCAAAGATAGTAAATGTATTAAAACTTCAGAAAGGTGTTAGAAAATTAATAAATTCAAAGAAAATAGAGCATTGTTTATAGAAACAAAAATTCTTGTATGTATGATGATCTGATATATGTTAAAAGAAATACCTAATTATAATACAAGACATGCAATACGTACACATAATACACCAACATAAAAAGATTGGATTTGTCATTCCATAGTCTTCAGAACACCAAGTCACACTCTGGCATTGTTTTGTTTCCTGCACTTCACTTTGACAATTTGATTCCATTCTCTCAGTGACAGTCAAAGTGAGATGTGTATTTTGGCAGTTCCCTGAGAGATTCAAGATACTAAAATGAAAGTGTTCATTGCTGTGTTGCAAGAAAAGTAAGCATCTTAGCCTATGGTATAGGACTTGCAATTTATAGAGAAAAAATCTGATGTGTTGCACTCACATGACTTTCTCTACTCTTGTACTAACCATTCTTACAAACTCCTATTCCTATATCTTCTTTCTTGTTAACTGAGACAAACATTTGTACAAATTATCTTATTGCTTATTTCCTTGTTGGTGCAAAGGGAATATTAGAATATAGTAGGCTTTGTGCGATAGTCAAATGTTTGAGATTCTGTTGTCTTTGCACACTTGACATATAAAAAAATGAACAGCGATGATCCATTTCACAAAAGTTCTAAATTTTCCGAAACTCACACACATAACAAGGAATATCTCCGAAATGGTTCACCCTACAAGAAAATGTATTGAGACATAAATTGTGTATTTTAGTAAGATCTACATTTTTTGTACAGTATAATTTGGTCTATTTCTAACGGTTTACCAGTTATGCAAAAGTCGTCCAGAGTAAATACGACTACAGGGGCTATAGCCAGAAAATTCAAGATATAAATTTCATTTGTCATCAAAATATCTCAAACATATGACATTTTAATAAAAATTGTTAGAGCTATTTTCAAGAAAATCAAAATTTTCGAAAAATCTTACATTTAAAGGGTAGTTTAGGGTGGGGCTATTTTCTTCAAAATCTTCGTGTCACATCCTTAAAAGACATTAAACTTAAATATCAACTTTGGTTTTTAACCGACTTTTCGTTTTTGAGTTATGCTGTCCACAGACTGACACACAGACACACACACGGACCTTTTTCTAAAAATGCTTTTTTTGGATTCAGGGGGCCTCAAAACATATATTTCCGGTGAAATCTCGACATCAAATTTTTGGGTGGAATACAATACTTCCCCTATTTACCAGTAGAGAAAGTAAAAATATGCACATTAGAAAAAAAAGATACAACTGAAAGCGTTGTTCCTAACCAAAATAAATTTCAAATACAGTTGCCTCGAGTTTTTCAATTACTTGAAGTAAAAGAGAAACTTCTGAGGAAAATTTACTCTTCAGAAAAATATGTTCAATAACAAACAGTTTTATGAGTTATATAACATGAATATTGCTTTGGTGTTTATATTTATAGTAATGTTATACATAATATAATTTTGTATATTGTAATAACATTGTCTTTGTCATAATATAATAATACATTGAGTACTCTGATAATTATATAGATAAATAAGCTTCTCGGGTGATCAGCCGTGTGAGGTTTAAAAACATTGAGCTTTCAGCCTCTATGGCCTTCGTCAGAATGAAAAATGACAATACAATACCTCGCTAGGTATAACATCAAGACTTTCTTCACCCCTCCAAAGAAGATCCAAGAATACCTTAGGCTGGTAAAAGAACCACTTCAGCTCAAGGTCCCAGGAGTGTACAGGATTCCTTGCGAATGTGGTAAAGTGTATATAGGCCAAACAGGACGAACAATAGAAGAAAGGTGTAAAGAACATCAATGCAATACCAGATAAGTCAGCAGTGGCCAAGCACTGTATAGAGTATGTCCACAAAATAAACTTTGAAGACATCAAAGTTCTGGATCAACGGATAAATACTGGGACAGGGTCATTAAGGAAGCCATCCAAATCAAACTACATCCAAACAATTACAACAGGGACCGCGGACTTCAGCTAAGCTCTGCCTGGACAATAGCCATGAAACACATTCACAACAGCAACTATAGTGATTCTGCACCAAGTACTGACCCTCAAGAAAACACTGTGGCCGGTGACAAACATAGCCCGAAACAGCAGGCCCAATCACAAATTGTCACCCGCTCATTGGCCAGGGCAACGCAACCCCCTCCCACCTAACATTGTATATATATGGGGAGCAGAAAGCTAACGGTCATTTTTCATTCTGACGAAGGCCATAGAGTTTACAATGGCCGAAAGCTCAATGTTTTTAAACCTCACACAGCTGATCATCCGAGAAGCTGTAATAAATAACGTGTGCCGTGAAAGCTTTAAATCTTACATTAGATAAATAAGGTTTTAGATTTTCTAATTGTATTAATTTCAAGTCTTAAGATTAGCGGTAATTTTAAAAAAAGTCAGTTGAGAGGTGTCCCATTTTCAGCTTCAAAAAATATGGACTCATTATATAATTGAACATATATCAGACTTGTCTTAAGGATGCCATACTCCAGCAGTGAAATTAACTGTTCTCTGGAGGACCTTCAGCAGTCGAACCTATGGACCGGACAGAATGAAGCCCTCAAAATGGGTGCTCAGCCAAGCACCATGTATGAGAGTGACGAAGAAATGCATGTAAAATTAATGAATGGAAAGGTGATGATGGAGCAGTTGGTGGAATGAGTGGCGGGTGAAATCGGAGAACCCAGAGAAAACCTGACCAGATGCTGCTTTGTCCACCACAAATACCACATGCAGGTCCCTGGGATCGAACCTGGGCCACCTTGGTGATAGGTAAACAGTAACTGCTCAGCCACAGCACCACCATTAGAAATAATCACAAGGAGTCACATTTGGAGATTGTGCTGGCCAACCCAAAGGTCCACCTCTTTCAATCCAGTGTGTATCAAATATTTCATCCAGGTAATGTCGAACCATTAAGGCAAAGTAGTGGTGCACCATCTTGCTGGAACTAACCTGATGTTAAGATATGGAGGGAATGATTATCAACAATAAATTTGTGTAACATCTAGGTAACAAGCTTCTGTTACAGTCTGATCATTAAAACATATGGACCAAGTACTCCAAACTTCAAAATATGGAACCATATGCTAAGTTTTGAAGAGGATTGAGTGTGCTCTCTTTGCTCATGAGCATTGACTTTACTCCTCCAAATGATACAACTGTAGTTATTCACATTGCCGCTGACATGAACTGTGCATTCATCATATAAAATCATGTAGAACCATATGAGTGGTAACATCCTTTTGGACAATCCTATATGCTTAATACATTGACATAATGTTCAATACTTTTAAAGGTTAAAGATTTGTATTATTGAAAGTTATTGTGTTTAACTTTATTCTAGATAAAGAATGAAAGGAGTGTATATTTCAAGTTATTGCCTCACACACATGTCCCCAAAGAGTTTCTGGACTATAGTTGTTGATAGATCTTGACTGTGGTCAAACTCTAAACCAGGGGATGACAGGTATCACTGCAGTGACATTAGCTCACTCAGCTCACATGCTCCCATTGAAGGCCAGTTGAATGTGTGACGTCACAGCGGATAAGAGGAAACAGCATGTGGGACATCATAATTTTAATGCTGACTGATTCAATTACAGAATAGTCACAGATTACAAATAATTACATTTTGGCTTTATGCCATACATATATATAGTCATGTTAAAACTCAAATAGAACATAAATTATAACTATTTTGCCTGAGCTAGAGGAGAGCTATACAGAACAATTAGGTGGACATTTTCTGACATTTGCTGTTTTGCTTTTCTTTAACTAGTTTGTCAATGTTAGGGCGTAACGTACGGCACATTTGTAACTGAAGACTTCATGTTAAATTGTGATCTGACAGTATGCTTCGGGATTTTGACTTAGAAAGGTTTATCACAGAAAAGAATTGTTCGCACATATACATAGAACCAAACATACATAATATCCGTGCAACAAGGGCATACAACCTCAGAAATCTAGTTTGAGGAACATTCTTATAAAAATCAGCCAAGACTTCCTTGTGTTTATATTTGTCCTTCAGCAAATCGTTGCACTGTAAATTTATCAAGCCAATTTGCTACCTGCTAGAAACATTGTTAACATCCAATGAATATGGGGTCGCAATAATCTGAAATGTAGGTGACAATGTTTCTACATCTTGAAGCCTGGTCTCAAACTGGTGTGAAACACGGGCAACTGAACACAAACACAAAACCACTACACACAACACTACACAACGTCAACAAAAACACAAAATAAAAACAAAATTTGCACTAATGCCGTTGAGATTCCTCACACAACAAATAAAAACCCTCAGACTAGGCCGAAGAGGGTTCTTCCTAAACATGCCCAAATAACGTTTTTCATATTCATTCAGTTTCGTGCAAGTAGTGCCGCTGATCTAGGCAGCATAGCAATACACCGCTCTCGCCTGACTTCACACGAACGTACAAGCTGGCTCTTCGTATAAATACGTCACATGGCCCGAAGTTGTCTTCCCCTGCTCTAAATTGATGTCGGGGAGAAGGTGAGGATTTTTTGAAGCACTTTGTTGCATGTGATGAGACATGGATCCATTATTACACTCTAGAATACAAAATGACAAGCAAAGAGTGGTGAAGAAAGAATGAAGTTTGCCCAGTGAAGGCCAAAACCTGCCTCTCAGCTGGAAAAGTTCTCGCAACTGTGTTTTTTGACTACAGAGGAGTTTTACTCATTGATTTTCTTCATGATTGGTGAATGTTGCTTACTATTGCCAATTGTTAAGGTCAGCAAAAGCTGCCTACTGAAACAAAAGATATTGTATGCCCATCAGAGGTACCATCCTTGTCCAAGACAATGCTAAGTCTCACACTGTGAATTTGACAAGGGACACATTGGAGGACATGCACTGGGAAATCCTTGACCACCCTCCCCACAGTCCAGACTTATCCCTCCCGGGCTATTTTTTGTTTGCACCAATGAAAGAATTGCTTGGAGGGAAACAACTAAAAAACAATGAAGACCTTAAGGTGCATGTGCAAAATTGTTTGATGACATGCCCTCAAACTTCTTTTGAACAAGGAATATTCAAGCTTTCAAACCATTGACAAAAATGTGTAGAGCTTGAAGGAAGTTATGTAAAGAAATAGTGAAGGTGACTTGTGTATGAGTTTAATCAATAAATTTATAAAACAAATTTACTGTTTATATTTGAATGTCCTATGTACACAGAAAACTAGTAATAAGAACATAACAGTGAACAAGATGTTTATAAAGTAAGTTTGAGTATCAAGTTATGGTGGTATTGTCCCATTACTAGTTTGTAATGGTTTTCTGGAGTATCTGGTACCAGGGCCAATTCCCTCAGTACTTGAGAAAGTTGTCCAATCCCATTTGTGTTTTATAGACTCCATGTTCCTGTTTTATTTTACAAATGTTTTGTTCCATGTATATAGAATGATATTTCCCAAGCAGTTGTTTGTCATGTTACCTTCGTGATTCCATTGCTGTACCCAATAATGAATAGCATCCATAGGCAGGGCATCACATCAATTTAGTTCCTGTCAAAACACTTCATTTCTGTGATGTTTCTGATTATGGCACAGACATCTTTGCTCATTAACCTGCACTTCATAACAAACTAATGCTTAATTGAACAACATTGGTGACATCGCAAGATGATTGACCAATAGGAATTCAATGTGAAGCAAAAATATCCATGCAATTAAAGTTGAACTGGAGTTACTTTTGCTGCTTGATTGGTTTGTGTGAAGTTGGTATCAGTTTTCAGGAAAACACAGTCTCTATCAAAAGAAATATAAAGTTACCCTTTGTTGCATAAATTGGGTTCAAATGAATGTAGAAATACAAGATACAAATACAATGCTTACTTAGTCATTAGCATGGAGAATTATGTGTTGAGTTCAAGCAATTAGTTATAAGTCAGAGTAGCTAAGGCAATTCGATCTCCTGACAAAATTGGTCAACAAGAAATCCAAGAATTCTTAGAATTTAACAAGTCACACAGTAAATTGGGTTCTGGATACAAAGTAAAAGCTTAAGATTTGGCAACGAATTAGTAGGAGCTTGGGTGGGGTAGTCATGAAGTGAGTAGTACTTAAGGGGACCTAGGACATGTGATTTTTTACAATTTTTACTTTCTCTACTGGTAAGTAGAGGAAGTATTGTATTCCACCCAAAAATTCGATGTTGAGATTTCACTGCAAATATATGTTTTGAGACCACTTGAATCCAAAAAAAAAGCATTTTTAGAAAAAGTTCCGTGTGTGCATGTGCGTGCGTGTGTGTGTGTGTGTGTGTGTGTGTGTGTGTGTATGTGTCTGTCTGTCTGTCTTTCTTTCTGTGGACAGCAAAACTCAAAAACAAAAAGTTGGCAGAAAACCAAAGTTGGTATTTAATGTCTTTCAAGGATGCGACACAAAGATTTTGAAGAAAATGGGGTGGGACACCCTAAACTACCCTTTACATGGAAAAATTTTCAAATATTTTGATTTTCTTGAAAATGACTAACGATTTTGATCAAAATGACATGTTTAAGATATCTGTATGACAAATGAAATGTATATTTTGAATTTTCTGACTATAGCTTATGCAGTCCTGTTTACTCTGGATGACTTTTGAATAACTCGTAAACCGTAAGAGATAGACAAAATCTTACTATACAAAAAAATGTTGTTGTTGTTAGCTAATGCTGGATTTCTGACAATGAAGTCATTAATCCTCTTGCTCTCCAATATTTTTCACTGATGGATGGGGCATTAGAAGTGGCCGGGCATATTTGAAGGTGGTCTCGATCCATTTCCTCTTGCAGATCACATAGAGGACAGAGTGGTGAAGAATATATCCCAATTCTGTTTAAATGTTTTTCCAGACAATCATGTCCTGTAATCAACCTGAAGGTTGCAACTGCTGTTTTTCGAGGATACTCAGGAATTACTGTTTGAATGTTTGGTAGTTCCCATCTTTTATTCTTTGATTTTTCATAGTAATATTTTTCAATAATTTTTTTGAATTCAGAGTTGACTAATCTTTTAGCTGCATAAAATGGTAAATTAACTGTTGATTTCTGCACATTGTCGGTACCCTTTTTTGCAAGAAAATCAGCTTTCTCATTACCACTCAGTCCACAGTGAGCTGGTATCCATTGGAAGACTAGGTGTTTTTGAACATAAATATAGAAGAGACTTAGCAATAAATGTAACCGCTTTTTAGAGAGCACCATATTTTTATGTTTTGGCGGTTACATCGCTCTCTCACAACCCCCAGAATGTCTGGAGGACCACACCTGTCGTTGGTTTACGGGTCTCACCGACCTGACCGGGAGAATTATCAAAATAAATTCACCGACCATATCCTCTGATTACCAATCAGAGGACGTATACATGCCATGACAGGTCAGCATGTTAGGGGTTAAGGTTTTATAGAGAAATTAGAGAAATGGAGAGGTTGGAAAAATAAAGACTCCCTAGCCTTCGGGAACCCTAATAGCATCGGGGTCGGAAGAGAACAAGAGTTGACCAAGGTAAGGTCAGATAGAAAAGTTACAGTGAGGAGCAAAACACCAGTAAGTGGAAGTAATGTTCTGCTCAGCTTGGGTACCTTGTGGTCGCTATTCACATATCCCCTAGACGGAGACCCCTGAGTACTTTGGTGAATATAAGTTAACCCTTTGCAAGTGAAAGCCCATATATGGGCGACCTGTCCGGACCCTGACGAGCGAAAGCCCATATACGGGTTTGGAGTCATAGAGCTATTGTGATCGGCTCCTCTCGCTCAAATAATTCATATATATACTGCCAATAGATGGCAGGAAATGTTCTTTCAGATGTTTGTGGTCTGTTAATCCCCGATTTTCCATATTTAACAATTTCTGTCGTAGTTCTCAGTAGTGTAGGATTATATTCTATCATTTCAAAAACTTGTAGGAACTTTATGCATTTCATCGCTGTAATACAGCCCTGTCATGGCACCCCTGATGTATTTTTTCGGTCCCCTTCATTAGCAAATGTTTACTTCAATGATTTCTAATAGTATGTATGCTATTTCATTACTAATCAGTGTTTTCCAGCAGTAGAAGTAATTGTCAAATTGTGGTTGTGATGGTACCCATGCCTCTTTAGGCATGAGTTAAATGTGCCCAAGCACAAAGGAAAGTTGTATATCTCGCTAAAACACACAATTTATGTCTCAAACAATTTTTAGAGTGAACCATTTCAAAGGTATTCCTTGTTATTGTGCCAGTTTCAGAAAACTTAAAACTTTCGTGAAATAGAACCTCGTTGTCATTTTTTTATATGTTAACCATGCAAAGAGAATGGAATCTCAAAGCTTTAAAAGATTTGACTATCGCTCAAAGCCTACTGTATTCTAATATTCCCCTTGCACCTACAAGTAAATAAGCAATATGATAATTTCTGGAAAATGTTCATCTCATGTAACACGAAGAAGATATAGGAATAAGAGTTTGTAAGAATGGTTTGTACAAGAGTAGAGAAAGTCATGTGAGTGCAACACATCAGATTTTTTAATCTTTTTCAATTTTTGCATGTTGGATAACTTCATTCTAAATAACATACTGTATAAATTTGAATAAAATTGATGAAGTAGTTTATTAGCTATGAGCTATTTTTCATATTGTGATATTTGAAAAATATGAAATAATCCTTGCAGTACAAATATTTTTTTTTCATCAGTACCACTTTGTTGGCATCTGACCCTAGGCACAGGCTTGTAAGTCCTAAGAGGAGCAAGTCCTCTATATGGAGAAGGTAGGCAAAGAAGAATCACTTTGTCATATTAATGTTTTAACTCCTAAGAAGTGATTCAAGAATGCTTTTTTCATTTTGTGCTTTGAATAACAAAATATTAATTATAATCACTAAAAAGTAAAAATGTTTGAATTAATAGCACCACTGTCCCCAAGTTTTACATTATAGCCCAAAATGCATTCTACGATTTCTTTAGATAATACTGTAGAGCAATTATACCAAGTTTCATGAATATGTTGTTGTTGGCTACTGCCGGATTTCTGACAATGAAATCATTAATCCTCTTGCTCTTCAAATTTTTTTTACTGATGGATGGGAAGGGTACTAGAAGTGGTTGAACATATTTGAAGAAGGTCTTGGTCCATTTCCTCTTGCAGATCATAGAGAACAGAGTGGTAAAGAATATATCCCAATTCTGTTCAAATGTTTTGGTAGACAATTTTGTCCCGTAATAACCTGAAGGTTGCAACTGCTGTTTTTCGAGAATACTCAGGAATTACTGTTTGAATAAATTCAAATATTCCACTCAGGAGAGGGGATATGTGGTTGGCGACCACAAGGTACCCAAGCTGAGCAGAACATTACTTCCACTTACTGGTGTTTTGCTGCTCACTATAGCTTTTCTATCTGACCTTATGACCTTACCTTGGTCATCTCTTGTTCTCTTCTGACCCCAATGCTATTGGGGTACTCGAGGGCTAGGGAGTCTTTATTTTTCCAAACTTTCCATTTCTCTAATTTTTCTATAACCTCTTAACCCCGAACAGCTGACCTGTCATGGCATGATTGGTAATCAGAGGATGAATTTATTTTGATAACCCTCCCAGTCAGCTTGGTGAGACCCATAAACCAACGACAGGTGTGATTCTCCAGACATTCTAGAGGTTATGAGAGAGTAATGTAACCGCCAAAACATAAAAATATGGTACTCTCTAAAAACTGGTTACTTTTACTGCTAATTCTCTCCAACATAAATTATGAGATTCATGAAAAAGAAAAGACAACTATACTGCATAGGGTATTTGTCATATTGAAAAATGTTGTTCTGAGAAAACAAATTTTATATTGAAAACATCAATAAGGCTAATGTACCTGGTAATGTAATGTAAACCCCGCGCGACAGCCCACGAAGGGCCAAGGCCTACCGCCCAGCCGCTGCGTCCCCCACCTCTGCCCACTACAGGCGTCATTGGTGAGGTGCAGTACTGGAGGGTGGGACGTGGTCAGCGCCCCGAACCCTCCCGGCCAGTTATGCGGTCTTCTCAACCTGGGGCCGCTACTTCTCCATCAAGTAGCTCCTCAATTGGTCCCCCTAACGAGGCTGAGTGCACCCCGTACCAGACCTCCCAGAGGGGATAAAATCCCCATGCTGGTACCGGGGATCGAACCCGGGTCCTCCGCGCCACAGGCAAGCGCGCTGCCAGCTGCGCTACAATGTACCTGGTATAAAGGTTAAAATTAAGCTCTTAAAAATTTCTGGAACATCATAAAATGCATTTAAATGTTTTACTAACATTATAAAGAGTTCATTTTTGTAGAAATCCAAAAATCAAAAGTATTGGCACCTTGGCTAAAAAATATCCTAGGTCCTCTTAAATTGATAAAAGAATGTGAACTCCTTTCTTCCATATCTTTCATGTCTTATAGAAGTGTTTCACTGTTATCAATTATTATTAGACATTGCAACGTCTATAGATCACTTTTGGATTAAACATACTTGGCAGTTTTCATAAGGAAACTCTCTGATTAGTGTATCAGTGTCTCACAGCAACTCTTCATTGTTATTAACAGAAATGGTTATTTTGTACCATAAACTTATAGACACTTCGGAAGTAGGTATCAAGTTGCATGCATACCTGGAGAGAAACATCACATAGTTCATCACTATAACTTTGTCAAAGACTGAGATGGCATCAAAAGTGTTGCATACAAAGAGTCTTCATGAACTGCAGATTTTGAGAAACAATCAAAGAGAGCTGAATTGATTTCCAAGGGTGACTCTATAACTTGTCACAGATTTGTAACAGAGAGCTGTCAGATCAATTCAAACTTGCTTTTGTTTTTGTATGAGGGTTGAATCTTTAATAGTGGCAACTATTTAATTACAACTGATACAAAAGAGTTACATGTTACCAAGCTTCACTGTCATTCAAAGCAATCACCAGCGTTGTGTGTAACCTGTTGCCAGTGACATGGAAGTTGTAGGATAACCTCAGCTGCGCCACTTCTGTTGATAGTTTGAATGGAGAGGTCTACTGCCTGACGAATCTCTGGAACAGTTCTGAACCAAATGCCACAAAGTGGTTCCTTCATATTCAGAATCAAGTCAAAGTGACAAGCACTTCCCAGCCCCATCGACTAAGCAAATCAGCCACAGCTTGCACTGTATGCAGCCAAGCAACGTCGTATCATAACCATTTCTGCATTTCCATCAAATCATGTGGAACCCATTGTGATGCAATTTTTCTCGTGCCCAGACATTCCTTCAGAATGTGAAGCACAGTTGTATGCACCAATCTGGTATCTCAGGCCAGCTCATAATAATATGGCATTAACTGCAAAAACATGCATATCTTCACTGACACTAGGATGAACTGGCCACATTGTATGCCACATCTTGGCATCCTTTGTTAAAGGTGTTTTGAAGACCTTGATGACACTGTCATTCTACGACCTCTGGCACATTCAATCTTTATCCAATTCTGTTGTTCCTGCTTTGAAAATATCATGACAACATTACATTGGACCGCTAGCTTATACAAGGCTATGCTTCTCTCGCCATTGCACATACACGTGATCGGGAAGGGAGAGTCTATTTGCTCAGAGGTAAGGTACATAGGTATGTAACTAACATGTGCTATCAGCAACAATATTACGTTCCATTGCATAGCGACTCTGCAGCAGTGTTGCCACTATTAAAGTTCCAACCCGCATGCAAGAGCTGAGGTAGACTCAAAGCACTCTTACCTTTGGCACAGTGTTCTATGAAGTCCAGTGACTTTAAAAAATTGGGTTAAGATAATTGAAGTGATTGTGATCTCGCACTTTCAGATATCAATAACAACATTTATTTTCATCTAAAATTTATTAAATTGCCAAAAAATATTGAAAATGAAAAGTATTACACCACAAATATAGATTTATCTGGCAAGAAGAGAATACCACATTACAAATGTTATAACAATAATTTCTTTGGTTTGCACACTTTTACTTGTTATACATTTTTCAGCTTAAAAATAATTTTGATACTGCAAAGGTACATTTTCAACTTACACTACCAATCAAATGTCTCTAGACACTCAACAATGATCATTGTTTTCATTTTGTTCCAACAGACGTATTGGAGAAATAAGTGACAAGAGTTTGTAACAGACACATTTCTGAGATATCGCTATTATTGATTTACATTTTTAAATAATTTGTCATTTTTAAACATGCTATTGCTATTTTGTTTATAATTTTAACACCTGAATAACAGTTATCTATTTTTGAATTTTCTTTTCTATAATTTTTACACCTGATTTTCTCAAATATAAAACTTAATTACATTATATGCTAACAAACATGTGTATTTCTCCATGGAAACAGCAGCAAATTTTTAATTAGATTGTAACTGACAATTCTCGCAGACTGATTTTGCTCTTTCTCAGCAATAGAGAGAAAAGACAAATTATTGACATTCATCAAAAGCCAACTCTGACATATTTCCCCATTATAGTACTCTCTAGTTATATTTGACAATATTCTGTCTGTTCAGTTGACATCAATACTAGCAACTGTTCCTAAAATATTGACCGTAATTAGTATTAATTGTGGCTGTTATATTGTTGATGTATGCATTACCTACCCGGTTCTAAACTGCTCAATTTAAAGCAAATAATCCTCAGTTGTATGGAAACCATTGTGTTCCATATGTATATTAATTTGGATTTCTTTAAGTGAAATTGTCATTTTACATTCAGTTTCACATTTACAGCATACAATATTGAACAATGGGAAGTGATGTAATCCAGATAAAATAGGATTTACTAAATGGCTAGAAATTAGTAATTCCCTTTGTAAGGTTGGCAGCACTCCAGTTTAATGTAGTGTTGACATTTTGAATTACCGGTAACTGCCATTAATTTGTGTACCCCATAATCCTGCTGGCCTTAGAAGAGAACCTGATGTAGGTACACAAAAGAAAAAAACAATGAATACCAATCTGCAAATTGTACCACTACACCCTGGTGAAGTATCAACATGCTTCTTACATGAACCACCTGAACAGTGTTTATTTCTGAACAGCCACATTACCCTCTTTTCATTAACACTGTTATTTCAATTTTGACAACAGACTCTGAAATAACAGCTGAAACAAGTTTGTGCTTATGCAAGGAAACAGTGATACTTCTGTTATCTTCTCACAAAACTTGCAAGTCCAAACAGAAGCATTCAGTACAACTTTTTTTCACCACATTTCAAAATTTTCTCTTTGGGATGTTTAACATACTGTGATGATGACAGCGGTAGCAATGGCAACCCAGCAAAGGCTTGGGCCAGACTGCGCCACAGCACTGGTACAGCATGCAACAAAGTTGCTCAAGGTCAGGCTGCCTCTCACAACTGTTGTGAACACGTGACAACAATTAGAGTGGCAGAACCAAAAGGGGTTTTCCAGAACATTCAAGAAGTGCCTGACAGCTGCCTTGTTTGTAGAAGTTTGAGAAAGGACCATGTTATGTGATGCCTGCTTTATAAGGAGGTGAAGCAATGAGCAGAGTGAGTTAGTAACAGACATGGGTTATTGGGAGTCAGTATGTTTGAGTGTGTGTGTGTGTGTGCGCGCGCGGCAGGTATGTGTGTCACATCATGAAGGAAGATAGGAAAGTGGTTATAAGTGTTGAGTGATTGTATTACCAGAGTTAGTGTTTGAGAAATAGATAAAGTGAAGAAAGACAGATAGGAGTGAGTCATGAGAAGAAAACAATTGAGAGTTGTAATATCATGAAAAACTGTAGGCTATGATAACACTAGTAAAAGAGAAATAAAGTATTTGTGTAGTTAGTGTATGAAAGACAGAGAAAGTGAAGACAGTAAGGAGTGAGTTAAGGTTATGAGAAGAAAACAGTTTATATCACAAAGAACCTAGACTGTGTTAATGCCAGTAAAAGAGAACTGTGTATTTGTATAAAAGTTTTGAAGGAGAATAAAGTGACAGAAAAGTAACTGGACTGAACTTTTGTCATGTTTGTCAAACTAGTGTGAGGAACGGAGTTAGTTAAATTTTGCTATATAGATACATTTTGATTGCTCACAATAATTATTAATTTTAACCATACTGTAATAAACAATTTGATAACAAACGAACAATATATATAAGCATTTTCTAAAATGCAATGTGAACATATTCTGACAATGCTTTCTAACAGAATAAACTTGTAAATAATATAAAACAAGGTTAATATATATCCGACTACATTATTGTAATTCATGGCTGATGTGCATTTGTTTATATCAATTTCCCTTCTAAGCCAGTGGAATTTATACCGGGTGAGTCCTCTCATCCTGCAGATTGTTAACTAGGCAATCCTGTATTTTAGTGACAATGCATAATGCAGGTGTTGACACATCATTCACCAGCCTGCTAATTAGGGCTATGGTGGTGCTCCTTGTTATAATGTGCTCTAGTAGCGCATTGGTTGACATACTGAAAAGTCAAGTGAAGGTTGGAGGTTCAAATTATGCCTGCAAATAAACAAGGTTTTTATTTCCGTCTGTTTGTTTTGAGAACATTCTAACAAATCAGTGTTCCTTCTGAATGCACTAGAAAGTGGGTTTGCCTATAAATTATTGGTTTTCTTTTGTATGAAATAGTATCTTTAAAGAGTAAACTATTGTGTAATGATACCTTATGTTTGTAAGTTATAATCACAGTATTATTATTCATTTATTTATGGTGTTAATTACAGCATATTCTAACAAGTAACAATTTCTGTTCTCATGAGATTCACATAATTAAACTAATTAAGTGAAACGACACTTACATGCCAAACTATCAATTCTCATTAAATTTACGAAACAAAAGAAAAACCTTCAAGTGGCAGTAATTTGAACCTGGGACCTTCAGCATTGAAAGCCAATGTGCACACTGTTGCGTTACAGGAGCAACTACTTTTATGCTCAACTGCAAAGCAGCAGTCATTTCGGCCAAAATTGATATGACGTGATGCAGTGGACAGTGTTTATGACATAGCCTGTAAAATGTCAACCCACAGGATGAGAAGACTCACACGGTATATATATATACAACCTGAAAAGTGCAAATCATTTGGTGCAAGTTGAACACTCATTGCCTTTATTTCATGGTCAGAAATATGGTGCTGATGCTGGGTGATATACTTTGAGTAATAGGATGGGGTGGGCCCAGGTAAAACAATTGGTGGTACAGCATGCCAGTATGATGACAAGACAAGCAGAAGCACCCTGTGTGATATCTGTTTTGTAACATATTACTATACTCACTTGTTTAAAATTTATATTGCATAGGCGGAATAAATAACAATTATTCTAGCTGAATTGTATTACGTTCACTGTGTGTCCAGAGACTTTTGACTGACAGTGTATACCCTATGTTACACAATGAAATTTGTCAGTGGTTCCTTTGTTTACAGTAGGTAACAAACAAATGAATAAGGGAACATCTTGGTTATTTAACATTCAGCATGAAAGTGTTTGCTATCTGGTTGGCACTAAAATAAAGCACACAGCATGCATGACAAAAATAATACCAGCTTTTCATACAAAGAATGGAACACCTTTTAAAAAAATAAATATTTTAACTGTTCTTGGACACAAATATGTTTTCCCCTACACAACTCATTGCCAATACAGCGAATATTTCTAAAATATAAGTAACACACTTATCTTACTATGATCAATTCTCAGCAAAATGTTTACATTAAATTCATTTGAAGTACTCATCGTTTTTACTAATCGGCACTTGGAGGAGGTTACCAATGTCTAGTTGACAATGCATATTGTCATCAGCACTAGTGATCAGAGGAGTGAGGGGAATGTACAGTTGCACAATTAAACAGTGCAACTATTATTTATTTATGCCAACAAACTTACTGTTGGTGTTTTTAAACACACAAGCCGTGTGTGGGCATTCTGACAGTTTGCCACAATAGCTCAGTGGTTAGAGCGTCCGCCCGGTAAGCGGAAGCTCTGTGGTTCAAATCCCAGTTGTGGCATTGAATTTTTAAGTTCCAGTTCTACCTCTCAAACAGTGCAACATTCGGAGGCCTCAGCCTCACCAGGAACTGAACATAGTTTCTTTACCTGACTGCACTTTTGATGCCCCACCCACTAGTTCTGTAATGTTTAGTAGCTCTTCCCACTGAATGCATTCATATTGTGACTGACTGAGTTCCTGTTATTCTGTTTGTGTAACATAGGACACTGCCTGGCCATCGGATCCCCCATTTCTGTGCACTACAGGCATCATGAGTGGGGTCCAGTGATGGAGAGTTGGACATGGTCAGTGCTCCAAGCCCTCCAGCCCTCCCAGCCAGCATATGTGGTCTTCAAAATAGACGATCATTCAGGGGAACCAGGATGGGTAATCAGCCCAAAGTGAGGAAGTGGATGATACGAAATGTATGTGAAAGATGATAAGAAAGGTGATGATGGAGCAGGTGGTGGAATAATAGCAGAGAAATGGAGAACCTGGAGAAAACCCGCTCCTGTGCTGGTGTGACCACCACACAATCTACATGCAAATGCCTGGGATCGAACCCGGGTCACTTTGATGAGAGTCAAGCAGTCTAACCGCTTGGCCATGGTGCAGCCTCACTCGTACTATGGCTGGTTGCATACATATCATAAATATGATACTGAGATTTCACTGGAAATACATGTTTTGAGTCCCCTACATCCAAAAATACCATTTATAGAAAAAGGTCTATTTATGTCTGTCTAAGAACACTGAAGCAGATATGTATTTGAAGGAATCTTAAAGCCAAAAAACCATTTATGGCAGCTTGAATTTATTAACTGAATGTTTTTCATTATTTAATCTGTAATCAATTTTGGAAATTATCATTATTGTTAACCTTCCTTCAATATTTCAGTCATGTTTATGTAATTGATAATAATTGTTTTGCATTATACCATGTTTGAAGGTAAATTTGAAATATGAAACTTCTTCCACCCTAAACTACCCTCTAGTTGGAATATTTTTCGAACCTTTTGATTTTTTTGAAAATGACTAACAATTTTGATTAAAATGCCATATGTTTGAGATATTTTTATGGCAAATGAAATGTATATCTGAATTTTCTGGCTATAGCCCATGTAGTCCTGAATGACTCTTGCATAACTGGTAAACCATAAGAGATAGACCAAATCTTACTATACAAAAGATGTAAATCTTGCTAACACAATTTATGTCTAAATAAATTTTTTTGTAGAGTGTAACATTTCAGAGATATTTCTTGTTATTTGTGTGAGTTTTGGAAAACTTAAACTTTTATCAAATGGAACATCGTTATTCTTTTTTTATGTTAGCTGTGCAAAGAGAACAGAATTTCAAAGCTTTAAAAGATTTGACTATCGCTCAAACCCTATTGTATTCCCATATTCCCCTTGTACCTACAAAAAATAAACATAAGATAATTTCTGCAAATGTTTATTTCAACTAACACGAAGAAGATACAGGACTAAGAGTTTGTAAGAATAGTTAGTGCAAGAGTAGAGAAGGTTATGTGAGTGCAAAACATCAGATTTTTACAATATGAAGTTGGCAGAAAAATATGCTTTTGTAACAATACAGGCTCTTAGGGACATAGGTACAAATATTTGTACTAGTAATTGAAGATACTATAAATAACAATATTATACCAATATTTGCTTCATTTGTGAACTTTCTTCATCAAAAGCATTACTGTGTAAATTATGTTCCAAAATTTCCAATTTGGCATTGTATTTTGATATACTTTAAATAAAAACGTAGGTATTTTATATTTAAATTAAAGCAATACTCTTTGTTAAGATATCTGTGTATTGCAAACTTTTTACCATAAATAGTGTATAATGACAAAGTGTTCAGGTGCAGGGGTTCAGTGTCAGGGTTCATTTTCTACTAGTTACCTCTAGTGAGTAGAGCAAGTATTGTACTCAATACAAAAATTCAAAATCTCATGTGTTGCATTCATATGAGTTTCTCTACTCTCTCTTCTACAAACTACCCTAATAAAAGCCTATTCTTCTGCCTTATGTTGTTAATTCAGATAAACCTTTATTATATTTTTAAACATTTTATTATAAATGTAAGGACAATTCGTAGGTAAAGTTGTTTTCTAGTGCCTTGCATCTGGCAATGAAGCCATTAGCATTCGTGCTTTCCAATACTTTTGAACTGTAGTTTCTTCGTAGGTAAAGTAACAGTCAGACTTTTAAGCGTGACTCGCTGTGTGATGACTTTGAAATTCCATTCCACTTTAGGTAACCACAAGAAACAAATCTAACAGCAACTTACTGTTTGACAAAAGTATTCGAAAATTCAAACAAATAACAAACTTCTCCTTCCTCCCTGTTGTACCGCTATTGTGGCATCAGGGGTTTACCTCGGTGTCCGAGGTTCACATTTTCCTTTTGAATCCTACTTTACTTAAGGTGGGGGATTAGCCCAATGCTTAAGGTCCCTGTTTTATCCCCAGGGTACTCGGGTAGATCCTCAGTTCTTGAGGTAGGGATTGGGCATTTCCTCCCAAACCTGAAAGGTTTTGGTTTTCCCGCCAATACTCGGGAGGCTGTTTGAGTGGTTTCCCACTGGACAATGGGGTCGCCACTTCCCTATGCCAACAATAACAAACTATATCTCAGAAATTAGTGGTTAACATCAAACACACACTAAAAGAAAAAGTTTCCATTGTGTTTTACCACAATGCACATTTTTGGTTACTAAAATTTTCTTTGATTAAAATGCCATATAAGATGATATTGTTGTTAGCTAATGCTGGATTTCTGACAATGAAGTCATTAATCCTCTTCCTCTCCAGTATTTTTCAACATAAATACTGAAGAGACTTAGCAGTAATAGTAACAAATAAATTGAAATGTATACGAGGGCCTTTCAGAAAGTAACCTCCGGTTGATTGCAAAAAATTCACCAAGTTAAATAAAAATATTTTAATATATACATCTTACAACTACTTCTTTGCACTATTTTTCTACATAGTCTCCATAACGATTGAGGCACTTATCGTATCTGTTCACAAGCTTTGAAATTCCTTCTGCATAAAAATCACCCGCTTGTGCCTGGAGCCAGCCTGTGACCGCATCTTTGAGCTCTTCGTTGTCATCAAACCGCTGGGACCCGAGCCATTTCTTCATATGCATTAAGAGGTGATAATCGCTTGGCGCCAGATCTGGGCTGTAAGGTGGATGGTTGACAACGTCCCACTTGAAGGACTCAAGAAGGGCTGTTGTTCTGCGAGCAGAGTGAGGACGGGCGTTATCGTGCAAAAAAACGATACCGGAAGTCAGCATACCACGGCGTTTGTTCTGTATAGCCCGTCGTAATTTTTTTAGTGTTTCACAGTACACGTCTTGATTAATGGTCACCCCACGTTCCATGAATTCAACCAACAACACCCCTTTTGCATCCCAAAACACCATTGCCATCAATTTTCGGACAGAAAAATCTTGCCGGGCTTTTATTGGTTTGGTAGGCGAATTTGAATGTGCCCACATCTTTGATTGTTCTTTTGTCTCAGGGTTCACGTACTTAATCCAGGTTTCGTCCTCGGTCACGATTCTGTTTAACAATGGTTCACCTTCGTCCTCATAACGTGACAGAAAGTCTAATGCAGAGGCCATTCTTTGAGTTTTGTGGTGGTCGGTAAGAATTTTGGGCACCCATCGTGCACAGAACTTACGGTAACCCAATCTTGCTGTCACTATCTCGTACAAGAGAGTCTTAGAAATCTGTGGGAAAATCAGTAGACAACTCCGACATTGTGAAACATCGGTTTTCACGAACTTTTGCATCAACTGTCTGAACGAGTTCATCCGTCACCAATGATGGTCTACCACTCCTCTCTTCATCATGAATGTTTTCTCGTCCACTTTTAAATAAACGTACCCATTCACGGACCACTCCTTCACTCATAACTCTTGGTCCGTACACGGCACAAAGCTCACGATGAATAGCTGCTGCAGAATATCCTTTGGCTGTAAAAAACCTTATAACAGCATGCACTCACATTTGGCGGGGTTTTCTATTGCAGCACACATTTCAAACGGCCACAAACACTAAACTAGCGCAGGTACGACGTCCACTCGACCACGGCTTGATGCCGACTGACCTGCTGAGTGCGTGAATGCACAGATGGCGTCACTACTCCCCCCACTACCCGCACTGTGACCGATCGGAGGTTACTTTCTGAACGCCCCTCGTATATTGAATTTTCTGGAATAGTCCCTGAAGTTCTCTTCATTCTAAATGAGCTTTGTATAACTGATAAACTGTAAGAGATACACAAAATATTACTATACAAAAAATATAGGTCTTGTGAAAGTATACAATTTGTGTCATATACATACTTTTGTAGAGTTGACCATTTACTTCTTGTTACTGGTTTGAATTTTTGAATACTTCTCAAATGGGAACTAGTCATTTATCTTGCTTTTCTTTCTTTCTTTGTTCTCCTAGTCATATAAAGAAAATGAATTTCAAAGCCATCACATAGTGATCATCTCTTATAACATTTGACTATCACTTAAGTGTACTGTATTCCCATATCTCCCTTGTATCTACAAGGAAACACGTAATAAAACCATTTCTACAAATGTTTATCTCTTTTAACATGAAGTAGATAAAGGGATAAATGTTTGTAAGAATAGCTTGTTGAAGAATGGTTTGAGAAAGTCATGTGAATGTAATACATCATAATTCTTTTAGTAGAATTTAATGTAAGCATTTTGTTTGCTGTTAACTTGAAGCCATTATCTTTCCAGCAAAGTTATACAGTTTCTTTGTGCAAAACTTTACAATACAAAGCAAGCAACTTTGAACAGGATGCCATTACTTTCTTTAACAGCAAATCTTGATTTGGACCATTTTATTAGACAAATACAATGGACACAAAGTCAAAACCAAATATTTGTTGAGGTAATGCTCCTGTGAGACCAGATAAAAATCTGGATAATGCAAAAATTAATGTTCCACGTGTTAAAATATTTGACTGATTAACTTATGATTTTCAGCAAAACTCTATGAATGAATGCTTAAGAGACTCACATAACAATTGTTTAAATTTTACAATTACGTTAATTTTTTATTAAATATTTTAATTACCTAATATTTATAAAATAAAAAAATACCAAAATACAAAAGGTGTATCCTTGTTTGTAGCACAGTTTCAATTGAGTTTTTTTAAAAAACTCCAATGTGGGATTCTTTATAATGGTCTGTTAAAGACAAAACAAAATACTTAGTAGGATGTAAAAAACAATTTGATACTTGGGGCATTTTAAATTAACACAACTACATTAATTAAATCCAGAACAAAGACATTAATACCTCTGAAACAAATGTAGATACTGGACTGAAATTTTGTAAGTGATTGTTGCATTGCATTATCAGACTGTAATGCAAATTTCAGGTCAAGCAAATGGGTTTCTCACAAGTGCACTGCCTATACGCATATAAACATGCAAATTAAACAGTAATTGTGAGGGATAAACATGAGTACAGTTTTGTTTAACATACCATACATTAATTAAACAGCTTTGATAATGATTGCTCCCTAGCAGACATCATGGATATGCCAATTAGTATAGAAACAACATTAATACATTAGTATGTATGTGTATATATAATATATATATTTTAAGTTTAAAAAAATATACCATGTAGCAGTGTGAAAACCTTGATGAAGTGGAGGTAGGCTGTGCCGCACACCTGCAATGCAACAAACACACAGTTAGCATTTAACAAGTACACGTTTCACAATACAACTTTCATCTCAACTTTCCAACATGTGACAACTTTTTTCTAAGTGCAAGGTCAATGGCGCATTCTTTGGAAGCAGAGCTTCACATTTTTTGTGTAATATGTATTTATAATTGTTTGTATGATTTCTTGTTGGAAAATGTTTTATTGGCATAACTTTATAACTATTTATTTATTTACTTACTGTACATGGCTAGATTTATGCTGTCTAGCCATGTACAGGATGGGTCAAAAGTCACAATCAGATATTTTCTAAGTTTGTTTAAGTTTGTGTAGCAATAATAAACTTTCACAGTGACATAAAAATGTTATTTATTTATTGATTGCTGCCTTAATAAGGAATGGAAATATGAGAAGATAAAGATAATTGGGCCAGTCAGCATGGTGGCCCTGTATGGGCGATAACCCTCGTTTTTCATTTGACATTCTTGGGTTCTGCATTTCCGCCGATCGTTTCCTTGTTGATTTCTTCACCAAACGCCCCAGTGATTCAGATAGAAGATAACTAATATCATCATTGCAACATTTTTTAGGTCTTCTGCTGCATTTTGCATCCAACACAGAGTCTGCTGAGAAAGTCTTCTTATCCAGCTTTGGGAGATTAGCTTCACTGGGAGCTGCTTTATTGGAATGAGGAAACAAGTTTTCTCTGATTTCTTCATACGTTTTGCCAGTTTGTTATTTTTCAAGAACCCACACACTAACGATGAGATGTTCTTCAAGCGTATATTTGCTTATATCAGCCATTGCTTTCAACACTTCACATTGACAACATCAACTAATAACACGTAAAAAATCTGGCTTAACATAACAAAGCCCACGTTCTATCCAAAAATTGACAAACTAATGCAACAAAAAGCATATGAAGGTGAAAAATATCTCTCTCAACCTAGTTTTCAGTTTCAGAAAGTGAGTTATTTCAATATAAACTTTACCCAATCGCGACACCCCAGTACATTAAACAGTAACTTATCAACTTAACTATACTTTAACTAAACCTTATCGCTACACCACAGGGTAAGTCTGGCAAGAGTCTGCTGAACAGTTCTGACCATCAGCATGCCACAAATACTCAAGTAGATTTAGAGTTTATTCACTTATAGACATCATACAATATTTCAAGCTGCATCACATCCTACATAATTTATAAACATTTTACATCTATACAAGAATTCTGATAAATTTATATACAAAATAAAACATTAACTTCAGCTTTATAACTCATCTATTCTATAAAAATGCAGGTTTAAACTGATTCATTTTTAGTATTTTTAAATGTATCATACTGCATACTTAATGGCTTTCTTTGTAATGGATATTCTAAAGAAATTTTCCTGATTTCTTGTATTACGAGGGTGAGTCAAATGAAAACCAGAAATATCTTTTTTACAGCTTTTGTATTACAGACAGGCTTGAAACAAGTACAGTATCTTTCAATGTAGTCCCCTTCTCTTCAATACATTTTTGCCACCGATTCAGGAGGACATGGGTATCTTGGGCTGCGCACGTAGCCACTCATGCACCGCCTGTTTCATCTCTGTGTCCGTTGCGAACTTGTTGCTACTAAGCAGTCCTTTAGTGGGCCAAAGATGTGGAAATCAGAGGGGGTGAGGTCAGGGAAGGCACTTCAGATGCAAGTGCTTGTTAGTCGCCAAGGTCACATGAGCCGTATGAGGTCGTGTGTTGTCATGCTGGATGAGAATGCTGTGGTGCTTGGTGCTTATGGCAGGTTTCAGAATGTCACCTTAGGTGGCAGTGGTTACTGTGTTGCCCTTTTCTGTGTAATGTTTCACTATGGAACCCTTGTGGTCCCAGAAAAAGTTCAGCATCACCTTTAGTGCTGATGGCTGACTGCAGAATTTTTTCGGCTTTGGCAATGAGGGTGTTGCCATTCCATACTGGTGTGCTTGGTCTCTGATTGGTAGTGATGGAGTCCAGTCACAGTCTGCTTCAAAAACGTGTCACCTTCAAGTTCATAGTGGCACTGCAGCTCCTGGGAGGCATCGACTCGCCTCTCCTTCATTTCAGGAGTCAGCCAAGAAGTACCCATCTTGCAGCCACTTTCCGGTACTTCAACTTATCATGGACAATATGGTGAGCAGAATCACGACCAAGCTGTGTAATTGATGGTGACCTGTCTATCCTGCAGAATCATCTCGTCCGCCGCTGCAACTGCCTCAACTGTCACAACACAATGTGCCCTGCCCGGCCTAGCCTCAGCACTTGTTGTGCTCCTACTGCTGAATTTCATACACCTGAGTCTGCGATAAACATGCAGCCCCATATGGTGCCAACATGTGTCAATGGATTTCTATTGGTTTCGTGCCTTCACTGAGTAGGAAACCGGTACTCCATGCTGCTATTCTTTGGTGCACTCCAACAGAGCAGTCGTCATATAGGAAATTCCCGTATCATGCTGCTGGGTCAAATGGGGTCACAGGACCAATGCCAATTGACAGCAGGACAGTTCATGGGCATACATACCGGTTTTGGTTGTAATAAAAGAAGTTTTAGATTTTCTATAGCAGTTTTCCAGTTTTCATTTGACTCACCTTCCTATATTTGTGGTATTAGTTATAACATTTTGCATCTAAAACTAATAAAATAACAAACATATATAGAGAGATTACTGTTAGCATATTTTGAGTTTTAAAAATACTTTTACATGTGTTCCTTTCTATCTTATGTATAATTCTCAAGCTCATTTTCTGAAGAACAAGTGTTCTGTCGAAATTAGTGATACCAGCACCTCTCTAAATTAATATGGCTGTGTACCAATCTATAATAAACATGTTTTAATACATCAACCACCAAATACTTAAATAATGTCCTTATAACATATATAGCTGAGCTAACATATTTTATCCACCTGATTGCAGAATTTTAGATTAGTATCAGCTGTAAACCAAAAAAGTTTATACCTTTTATTTGCTCAATTATTTCCTTATTGATAGTCAAATTAATATTTTTATCATAGTTCTATGTTTAAATAACATTATTTTACTTTTCCTTATATTAGCCTTCAAGATTATCTACCCTAAAATATTCTATGAGAGTATTTTATTTTCAAACTCCAATAAAATCAAAATCAATGTGAATAGAAAAATGGTTTTATTGACAAAAGTTCACTACATCCATAAGCATCTTTTTAAATAATCATCATGAAGATTAAAACATTTGTCATGCCTATGCATCAGCATTCCAACAACCTCTGCAAAAGCACTTGCCGTCTGTCTCTTGAGTCAAGTCTGCATAGTGTCCTTAAGGTCATTGAGGTGGAAATGCTGTTCCCCCAGACAGCTTTTCATCTATGCATAAAGATGGAGGTCACTTGGTGCTAGGTGTGGGTTGTAGGGAGGGTGCTCAAACACTTCTATCCCTGACCGTCTTCATCATAAACATTTGTTCAACCATTTCTAAATTTCCTGTTCCACGTCATCACTCACAAAGTTCTCACCACAGATACAGCCCATTCTGGGGTGAATTTCCACTACATTATGCTCCTCTTCCTGTAGAAACATAACTTGCATTTTGGAGGGGAACCTATAGAAAAGGACATCCTTAAGCGCCTGTAGCCAAGTTTTAACTGACCAGTTTACCTTGGTAGTGATGCTATAATGGTGAGAAGTCAGCTATCACACCATATAATCCCCCATCTTCTATCATTACTTGGGCTATCTGTAGGGGGCATCAGAGATTGATAAAAAATAGTCCTCATACTAATAAATTTGTCTGTTCTTCTATATTATTTGAAGAGCCAGTTCTAATTTTTCCCAAAAGATCAAAGGTATATTATCAGCATATGCTACTGCTACAGGTGCTCTGTGTGTCACTGAGGTAAACTGACAAGTCCATCGTATTAATCAGATGAACCATGTCTAAAAGTTTTATTATCTACAAGAACATACACACTTCACTTCTCACACTACACTGACTTCTACTCCATTGCATGATCATGATTTTAAGGCAATAAAATCTGAGAGAAAGCATGGAGAGGACTTTCCAAAAGCAAATGGTTTCTAATCACTTCCAATTGTGCAAATGTGTGGGGATTTTTTTTCGGAGGTTGCTATGGTTGTTACAAATGTTGGCTGCTATGTGGACTTGTAGTCAGTCTGCTTATGCATGCACATTAGTGAACCTTTGGACTTAAAAAGCTATCACATTTTTTGTGTCACATGCTTGAAAGCATCTCCAAACTAAAACTACAGAATATAAATGCTTCCATATAACAGAATACAATATAACTCTGTCTCTGTCTGGAAATAAACAAATAGTTTTCTGCATTATCACAACCAGTAAACAGAACCCATCTGGTGTGCATTTATAACTATCAGAAATACCAGTTCTTTGCCACTCTTGCTAAAACACCAATTTGCAAAAATTTGTTTATTTACACTTATATGAGTGAAAATATACAATTCTTTTAATTTGATCATCTCGAATTCATTGTCATTCTTTCCATAGTTCAAATCCTCCAAATTCCTGTAATCCAACATTTTTAACCCCAGCCCACATTAGGTATACTGTTTTGCATTACCAACCCTAAAGGAATGAAGAGAAAACAAGTTCATTCTTGCTCAATATTCTCAATTTTGGTCCCCATAAAAATGTTCTATCCCTCTCCCATTAAGGGGTGATTTTTATTATATCACCCCTAAAAGAACAAAGAAGAAATGAGTAGCTTTATTTCATGTACAAAAATTGATAGTTTTGCTTTCAGCTGCGTGGAAATGTGTGCAGATGGCAAAGTATTGATTGCTACATGTGACTAGCAGTATCATAAACTGGTACACCTTTGATTGGTGGATTAGTAGTAGTGCTATGAGCAGGTGCACCTTTGATTGGTGGATAGCAGTATTGTTATGAAGAGGTAGACACAAGGTATGTCTAAAAAGTATTGGACTTATTCCTGGGAAAAATAGATTATTTACCTGATGGGATTGGGACCCTAATCCCCTTCAAAGTAGTCCCCTTGTGCACTCGCACACTTAGCCCACTGCTCCTCTCACTTCTGAAAACAATTCTGAAAAGCTGGGATGGCAATCAATTTCATCGTCACATGTCTCGTTATCTCTTCTCTGCTCTCAAAACAGGATCCTTTCAACGGCATCTTCAGTTTTGGAATCAACCAGAAGTCACAAGGAGCCATGCCTGGAGAGAAGGGAGGATGACAAATGTTCAGAAGTTCATGTTTTGCCAAAAAAAGTCTGGATCAGTTGCGATGAATGTGCTGGAGCATTGTCATGATGCAACTGTCAGGTTTTCATGCTCCTAAGGTCTGGTCTTTTCCACCGAACTGCATCACCGAGATGGCAGAGAACATTTTGATAGTACTCCTTTGTCAATGTTTGTCCTTCTGGTGCATATTCTTGATGCACAACTCCACAGATATCAAAGATTTTGCTTTGCACCTGTTGTGATTTTTTAGACCTTGAAGACCTGGGATGCTGCCATTACGATGACTGTGCTTTTGTTTCTGGGTTGTATCCGTAAACCCAAGCCTCATCTCCAGTTATCAGTGTTCAAAAACTCAGGTTCAGTGTTGCAAATGTCCAGTAGATCTTGTGCAACCTCAAGAGGGTGTTGTTTCTGTTCCACCAACAGACGCTTGGGCACAAATTTTGTAGCCACAAGTCATTATGCAAAATTGCATGTGCAGAGTCTTTACTGATCCCATCTTTGGTCGTTGATCGTATGGTCAAACGTTGATCTCCCAGTATCAGATCTCTCACTTTCTCAACAACAGCAGCCTTTTGAGCAGTTTGTGGCCTCCTAGGATGCTCATCACTCTCCACCAAAGTGCGGCCATTTTTGAATCGGTTGAACCACTCTTCAATTTGTGTTACCACCATAGCATCATCCCCAAACGCCTGCTGAATTTTAAAAATTGTTTCCTTTTGACAATCACCTATTTATTGGCAAAATTTGATGCAGTGTCTGTGCTCAATTCATCATCTTGCGAGAAAACTAAATATGACGACTACTTACAACAGCACCACACTTGGCGATCTGCAGCCAGTGGCTGACACACGTGAACGCAGTGAGAAAATTCAAGCATATGCATTAAGGTTCCTCCTACCACCATGCACAGTGCTGTCATAGCATCACTACTTTGTGTGGAAAAAATTAAGGTTGGGTACTTTTTAGACAGGTCCATTACAATGGTATATAAGTGCTGCATTATGCATGGTTGAGCATAGAAATATTTTTTCACTGCAGTCACAATTTTGAGTATGTGCAATCACTTCCTTCATTCAGTTGCTGTGAGTGCTCATCACTTTGTATTTTCTTATTGTTTCAAAATCCTCAAAAAAGTCATACAACATGCTGACTGTGTAGAGAGATCAATGATTAGTTTCTTGAATACAATAAATGTTACGCCAGCAAACATTCATTGCCAATCGTGTTAAGTTTATGAGGAAATAATAATGAGTGAGAATGCCTGGATCTGATACATCATTGGTTGGGAACAATTTTACTACCCTTCCTACAGTCCTGATCTGGCACCAAGCGATTTTCATCTGTTTCTTCATCTGAAGAAATTCCTTTGTAGGAAACATTTCAATGATGATATTGTGAAATAAGAAGTGTAGACTTGGCTTTCACCACAGGCAGCATCATTCTTTAATGAACACTTATAAAAACTGGCTTCTCATTATGACAAGTGCCTGAATAATGGTGGTGACTATATGGAGAAATAGTGTAAGATGTAAGGTAATGACTGATAATAAAGTTTTGGAAAAATTATGTGCTTTTATTTTTAAAAAATGATTGGTACTTATTTTAAAAACATGCCTTGTATGTTTCATCATGTTCATACAGTGCTTCTGTTATCATACATTATCTGTAACCCCAAGCTCCTAACCTCTAAATACTTAGTTAGGTACTGCCTTTCTTCTCTACAGTTTTCTACACATTGGTTTAAACACACCTGTATAAAGACAGAAAATTGTATGCAATGTCACATCAGAAACTACTCAACTGAGATATTTGCCTTAATAGTTATAGATCTGTGATTTCCAAAATGCTTGGAGTGGGGGAATCCTCTATTTCATTAGCAATGTTAGGGTGTCTGTGATATGTGAAAACTGTGTAACCTTTAGTTGTTAAATCACTAGAGCATCAAAGAATGGGCAAAAAAGGTTTAACATTCCAGTTATGTGAGTCTAAAAATTACTCTTACACTTTCATATTTGCTTCACTTGTAAAAGATACTTATAGGGTATCAGTTGATTGATCACTCAATCAATTGATCGATTGATCAATCAACCAATCAATCAATTGGTTAATAAATCGGTTAATCAATCAATCAATCAGTCAATTAATGAAACAATTAGCCTATCAATTAATCAGTCAGTCAACCAATTAACCCTCACTGCACTGACTGTCGCATAGATGGTGGGACATTTAAAGCTCTCTGTACATTGGTTGAAACATAATGGCACGAGCTACTCACAAGAATCAAGCCTTATTAGCAGGGTTAGGATTTTTAGGTGTAAATTTCAGATGAAAAAAAGGAAGGGAAAAGATGCTCAAGTAAGGTAAAAAAGGGACAGAAAGGTGCTGGTTTATTCAACTAATTCAACAATTTATCTTTCCTCTATTCTAATTTATTGAATTATAAGAAAGTACATCAAATTATCACTCATCAGAAGAAGGAAAATACATGAAGCTGTTATACCCTCTACATTTTTCAAAGTAAGTCTGTTTCTATTAGGAGATAGAATGTCTTTGTAGATGCCAAAGCTTCTTTTGACATCCACAGAAACCAGTGGGCAAATCTTGTATTCACTCGGAATGACAATTCCACAGATATGGTGAAATCCTCAATGTCCAGATTCTTCTGAATACTAAACTCAAGTTTGTCTTTGGCAAAGCCATCTAACACTCCCTCACGGAAGTAAAAATAACCCACTGTTTCTCCTTTTCCAAACCTTGCTCTTTTAATAGTTTAATAGCTGCAGTCAGGTACTTGTAACTATGGACACAATATAGTTCTGTCCACAAATTATGTTTTTTTCTCTGGTAACAGAAGTTGCTGTGCCTTGGAAATTGCACCTGCATCGGCTGGATCCAAAGAAAGCACAGCCCTTTAATTTTGTCAAAATTCTCACACAACATAGCAGCACACTCGATCCAAGATCCCTAACGAGTAATGACTGGGAAATTTGGAAGGGGCAGGCCAGTGGTCTCCTTGTAGACCACAACATGATTTGGAGCTTTTAGCAGAATCTTCTTCAGGGCAGAAATGAACTGATTTGCGATGTTGTATTCGTTCCTTATGGGTTCACAAACCCTGTGAAGGGCATGAACCAAGCATGTCACATGCTTCAACTTAGGAAACAAAGGCTTCAATTGGTTAACAGCTGAAACAATATATGGAGCCCGGTCTGTAACCACAAGAAGAAGTTTTTCAGACTCGATACCAGCAGGCCAGAGTTTTTAACAAAAGTCCATAATTGATTGCATTACTGTACTGGCATTGGCTTTCTGCAGCTCATACATTTTTAACAACATGGGCTTAACTTTCTCCCCTGCTAAGGGAAAAACTAAAATGTTCAAAACATATCATTCCCTTGAGTCTATGGTTTCATCCACAATGATACCCATGTCACAATCAGACACTTTCTCCTTGATTCTTTGTATGGTTTCTTGGTAAACAGGCTCCATGTAATTTTTTCTTAAAGTACTCTCATTGACATCCTTGTGTATTTTTCAAGAAATCCCTTGAAGGCTGGATAGTTCACCTTATTGAGAGGAATTCCTCTTGTGTAAGAGCTGCACACAACTCAATGTTGATTTCCTTAAAATTTTAGCTTTTTGAAGAACTGTGTTGAAACGCATTTTATAATAGAGGCTGCCACGATTTGTTTGCCTGAAGAGTCTTGTTCATTTGATGCTTAGAACTGGAAATGTGCTGTTCAACGTGATCTTGCTGGTGTTTTTCAAATAACGAAACTCCTGAATTGCAAATAGTACATCAAATAACAGTTCCATCTGTGTCTATGAAGTCTTGTTTGAATTCCTGAGCCAGAACAATAAGTCAAGCACTGGACACCTTTGGCATGGTAAAATCCAGTAATACACTCATTTAGTAAAGTAACAAAGGACTAACACCACTTCACTTGCTAACTCAATGTGACTGTTACACAACTCATTCACTTGTTATCCACACTCTTATATAACATCGGGACAGTTACCAGAATGTTCTCATTCATGCTGGAACTCCAGTCTCAGCAATTTCTAGTAGCTTTGAGCAGAACCCAGAGTTGTTGTTGTTTTCTAGTGCCTTGCATCTGGCAATGAAGCCATTAGCATTCGTGCTTTCCAATACTTTTGAACTGTAGTTTCTTCTGATCTTAATGCTTCACAGGTCTTCAAGTGTTCTTCATTCATTTCTGCTGGATCGTTACACAGGACACATATCGGTGAGGCTGAGATACCTATTCTGTAGAGATGACTTGCCAAGCAGTCATGATTTGTCAATAGTCGGAACGCTGCAACAGCTGTTTTCCTTGGTCTCTGGGGGATTATATCTGGATTGGAAAGTAGTGTAATCCATTTTTTATCTTTGGCATTTGTTTCTATTTCTTGTAGGTATGAATGACAAAAATTTTTAATGATCAAGCGTTTTATTGAGGAATATGAGAAATTGAATTTAGACTTTTGTGTTATTGTTGTGGCTTTCTTTGCAAGTGAGTCTGCAGCTTCGTTCCCCATGACTCCACAGTGTGCTGGAATCCATTGGAGATGAACAGTCTTATTAACTTTTTGGAGTTGTGTTAACATTTTGTAGCATTCTCTAATTTTTGTTGACTTCTTTGTAGTATTTGAACATATTCCCTGAATTGCAGCTTTAGAATCCGAAAGAATTACTGCCTTGTTAAATTTATTTAAGGGAAGATTTAATAATTGTCGGAGAGCAATGTATATAGCCTCTATTTCTCCATCATAATTTGTTGTGTCTCTGCCAACAGAATGATAAAAGGAAAAATGTGAACATGTAACTCCAGCTCCAGTAAGGTTTTCCTTCGAGGATCCATCAGTATATATGTGTAGCCATTCTTCTGTGGGATACCTAGTATTGATTGTTTCCAGAGCTAGAAGTTTTTGTATTTCTTTTGGTGTGTCTGATTTACTTATTTCCTCTATTAATTCCAAATTGAAGGTAGGTTGCAATAATTCCAATGGATTTTCTCTAATAAGTAGATTTTCTCTGGTGTTAGGAATGTTCAATTTGGATTTAATCTGTGTTACCTTTTCTAGGAAACTACTATGAGTTTTAAGGATTGAAGGGGGGAGGTTCTCTTCTGTCCATTTAGAGTTTGGCAGTCGTAACATTTTCTCGTGTTGGAGCAATGCTTGTTCTTCTATTTTTGTTGTTATTGATGGGGTCCGTGTTAAGGCAAGCATGGCATCAATAGGTGTGGATTTAACTGCTCCAGTGATTAGGCGAAGAGCCTGATTTTGTATTTGTTCAAGTTTATTGATGTTAGCATTTGCTGCTGTTATTAAAGCTTCAGAACAGTACAAGAGGTTTGGTTTAATATACATTTTGTATGTTGTGTTAAGGACTCTCCTTGAGCAGCCCCATTTAGCACCAGCTAACCTTTTCAGGATTTGCAATTTCTTTTCAACCTTTTCTGAGATGTTTGTTATATGTTTTTTCCAACTTAGCTTTCTGTCGAAAGTGATGCCTAAGTATTTGGCATCATCAACTGCTTTGAGTGGTTTACCATTATAATTTATGTTAATATTAACTGGTTTGTATTTTAGTGTAAATAATTCATAATTTGTTTTTTCCACATTGATAGTCATGAGGTTTTTGGAGCTCCATTCATGTACTTTGTTTAGGGCTGTTTCTATTCTGTCTTTAATTAATTCAGGTTTTTTTGGAGAGCCTGGAGTCCAAATGACTACATCGTCAGCAAATAAAGCAATTTTGGTTTCTGAAGTTTTTATTATTGATGGAAGGTCATTTATATATATGTTAAAGAGTGTTGTGCTCAGAACAGCACCTTGTGGAAGTCCTCGGTGTGTTTGTTTATATTTGGAAATGTATGTATTATATTTTGTGGCACAAAATCTTTGTGAAATAAACTGAGTTATCCACTTAAGCATGTTACTTTTCACACCTATTGATTGCAACTTCTCAACTAATTTATTTCTCCAGACTGAGTCATATGCTGATTTAAAATCAATGAATACTGCCAAGGTATCCTCCTTTCTATTGAAAGCTTCCTTGATGTCTTGGCTTAGTAGGAGTACATTTTCACTTGTACTATGATTCTGTCTGAAGCCGGTCTGTGAACTATTAATTAAGTTGTAATATTCTAGGAACCAGTTAAGTCTAGATGCCACCATTCTTTCCATCACTTTTGCAATAACACTGGTCAAAGATATTGGTCTGAAACTATTAATATTGTTTGAGGGTTTGTTTTTCTTTAAAATCGGGATGATAATGGCTTTTTTCCAGTCGGAAGGTACAGTCATTCTCCAACACGTGTTATACAGTTTAAGTAGGATTTCTTTTCCTTTCCTGCCAAGGTGTTTAATAAACTCTGGATGGATCTTGTCAGGTCCAGGAGATTTTTTGTTCTGTAATTGTTCTATTGCTAAATCCAGTTCTGTTTCATTAAAATCCTGAATAAAAATATCATTTCGTATACCTTTTGGCTTACTAGTTCCTCTGATAGTTTTTTGGATAGCCTTATCTTGTTTTTTATACGCTTGGGGTACTCTTTGTGACTGAGCATAAAACTTGTTAAGGGATTCTGCTATTTCCCTATCTGTAGTTAAGCTTTTGTTATTATATTTTAATGGTTCAGTTGTATTTTTTGATAATTTTGTTTTATTAAGGAATTTGTATATTTTATTTCCATCTTTCCTATAGTCCATATGTTCTACAAAATTTGTGAAACTGGCCCTTTTTGCTGTAATTAATTCTTTCTTAAAAATGGCTGCTTTTCTTCTCCAGTTTTGTACATCTTCTGGACACTTGGTTCTTTCGGCTTTGACTCTTGCTATATTTCTTTCGTGTTTTAACTTAGATAAAGATGGAGACCAAAAGTAGCTATATTTCTTTAACTTTCCTTTGGGGATATGTGTTTTGGCTGCTGTCAATAATATTTCACAAATTTTTTTATTCATTTCATCTGTTGACTTGAACTCTGATTCTAACAGTATATTACACTTCCCTTCTATCTCATTTTGGAAACTGGACCAATCTGCTTTTTTAAAATTCCAAGAAGTTTTAACTTTTGGTTTGTTACTTTTATTTATTAGACCTCTTATGGAGTTTATGGTGATTCTGTGGCCTGAACCTGGGTCTTCTATTATTTCTCTTTTTGTATTGTCAATTATGTCAGATGACACCATCAGAAGGTCAGGATTTGTACCCGAACCATTATAATGAAGGTAAGTGGGTGGATCATTTGGATTAAATATTAATTCCATTGTTGATGAGTTTAATAGGTCTTCTATGACTCTTTCTGCTGAATTTATATCTCTGTAGCCCCACCTAGGGGAGTGTGCATTAAAATCACCTATTAAAATACTTTTGGGTTCTATGGGAATAGAATTTAGATCTAGTGTATTGTCTGGAGGATTGTAGATACTGTAAATTCTATAGTGGTAGTTACTTTTCCATACTTCAATTTTAACTATTTCTGATTTATCTTGTTCTTCCATTGTTTTTTGGATTTGGATAGTAGCTTTCATATTTCTTTTAATCCCTGTAAGAATACCACTTGCTATTTGACGAGCCTTTGGAAGTATATGTGTAGTGTACTGATCCATTTCAAAGTATATTTCCTGTTCTTGTGATATATTGGCTTCTTGTACTGTGAAGACATCTATATCTTGGTCTTTTAATATTTTCATTAGCTCTTGTTTTTTAGGCTGGGACATGCCTCCTGCATTCCATTGTAGAATTCTTAAAGTATTGGAACAATGATGAAATTTGCCTAAAGATGTCCCCACCCGGAGATCCGATTGGGGGACAGTTTTAACTCCGGAATGTTTATCTTTAGGACTCATATTCATGTATGTGGCTTTCATGTAACTGTTTTCTTAACGGGCACCAGTTTTACAATGTGGCAGTTACATCACCCGACTTAAACCCCCATTTTGCAAGGGGGACCACACCTATCGTTGGTCAACGGGTCCATCGGACCTAGCCGGGAGGACTAAATAGATGATATTTAGATCCACCGACCTTCCCCTCATGTGCCTCTGAGGGACGCTGTTGTGCTGTGATAGGGCAGCACATATGTAAATGACATTTCCTCCATTTTAGATGAAACAGTTATACCGCTGTGATTCGGTCTAACCCAGAGTAAATTCTTAGAACTACGTGTGTATGGTTACTGCTGTCTCTGCGTGACCTTGGAATCCATGCAAAGAGATGACGTCTGTCACAGTAGCAAACTGATATTCACGAACAGCAGGCTACTGATTGTGGTGAAACTAAAAGGATAGAATGATATATACAATGACAATGAGTCATTGTGAGTTGCATTATTGCGGGCTGCTTTATAGTGGTAAAGCAAGAGAAAGAGGATTTGTCGTACACAATTATTTTCCACTGTTGTAGGTGTGATCTCAACTCCTGTGCAGCTTTACTGAAAGAGTTAAGCTTACTCTTCACACGTTCACAGCAAGCTGAGGAGATGTTAATTAAAAGTTAAATATTTTATATTGATTAAAGTCATATAGAGTAAAATGGAAGGAAACTTAAAAGAAAAAAAGGGGGAAAATAGGATTATGGGCATGGTTGGGGGAAAAAGGGATAAAGGTACCCAAAAAGGGAGAAAAGTGCATGAAAAAATGCCTCTTTTGGCAACTAGAGACAAAACTTCACACTGTGGTATCTTTCCAAAGAGCTTAAATTTACCCTAAGAAAAAAGGTGTGCACTTAAACATCCTAACCCTGCTTATTAGACACTGAAGGGAATATCTGTATGCACTTTGAATTGAAAGAACATGTTCTGCCACCTGTTGGGATTATGTAGAAGGAGTTTCAAATAGCTCTCTGCATCATAGTGGTATTTGCAGTTTAAAATACAAAGGCTTACATATGCATTTTACTCCACAGAGAACAGCAGGGTTGTGTCGGGTCACGTGATTGTGGGGATTCATGGGTGTACAAAACATGGCTGGGTCTAACAGGCAAGTGTGTGTTTTTCACGACAATGAATTATTGACCAAATTTGATGCTTTGCTGTCTGATATGTCAGATATTGATTACAGTAATCAGGAAAGTGGAAGTGTTGACAGTGATGACGGGGAAATAAGTGACAGTGAGAAAAGTGACGAATATGATCCACCATCACAAGACGTGCAATAAGAGAAGACAGATTGCCAGTCCTATGTTTCAATGGCTAAGGGGCAATTTTATTCCACTAAATCATGATTTTGATAACCTAATTCAGGTATTTCAGTGAGTTTGGAGGAAAATACCCCAGTGTTTGATGTTTTTAAATTATTTTTTACTTTCCAAATTATGCAGCTTATTGCTATAGAAACTAATAGGTGTTATCATTTTCTTTGTGAGAAGCTGCCACCTTCCCCCACTCCTGTCCTGGTCTGAAACCACACCCGAAGAACTTTACATTTTCTTTGGATTTACAATGTTGATGACCAGGTAAAGAAACTGACAGAGCCATGCAGAATACTGGTCAACAAAACCTCTAATTGCTAGCCCCCAGTTTGCAAAGTACATGTCAAGAGACAGATATCTTTTGCCACTCAGACTACTTCATTTCAATGACAATGACACAAAGACTCAAGGAGACAGACTACATAAACTGAAACCTATTGTTGACCAATTAAGACTTAGTTTTAGTGCTTGTTTCACTCCTTTTCAAAATATATGCATTGATGAGAGCCTGGTATTGTTCAAGGGTCGCCTTATTTTCAAGCAATACATTCCTTCCAAAAGGCATAGATTTGGTGTAAAGGTTTTTGTGTTTTGTGACAATAAGATAGGGTATATACTGGACTTCATTTTATACATGGGGGCAACCACAGACATTGTTGAGAACCGTGACTTAGGATTTTCTGGTGCTGTAGTACAAACTCCTATAACTAAATACCTAAACAGAGGACACAACTTGTGGATTGACAATTGGTATTCTAGTCCTGATCTTTATTACTGGTTACATGCACATGGAGTAAACGGTGTGGCACCATAGGAAAGAACAGGAAGGAAATGCCTAAAATGACTGAAAAACTAAAGAAGAGACAAACAGAATCTAGACACATACATAATATGCTAGCACTAAGGTGAAGTGTGTATGTTGAGCACTTTACATAGTGACACGACAAGACTGACAACAAGAAAAAGATACCAATAGCCAAACCTGACTGTGTCATTGACTATAACAACATGGATGTGCTAGACAAGACTGATATGATGATTAGTTCCGTTGAATGTGTCTACAAGTAAATGAAATGGTATAAAAAGTTATTTTTCTATCCTTTAGACAACACCCTTTTAAATTCTCATGCCTTATACAGTGTGAAAACTGACAAAATGTTGTTGTTAGCTAATGCTGGATTTCTGACAACGAAGTCATTAATCCACTTGCTCTCCAATATTTTTCACTGATGGATGGGGCACTAGAAGTGGCCGGGCATATTTGAAGGTGGTCTTGGTCCATTTCCTCTTGCAGATCACATAAAGGACAGAGTGGTGAAGAATATATCCCAATTCTGTTCAAATATTTTGCCAGACAATCATGTCCTGTAATCAACCTAAGGGTTGCAACTGCTGTAATAAAATATTACTTTGGGCAATTTTCAATTTTCTCTGATCAATGAAATATTTTAGAGGTTCCATACACCAAGAAAACAAACAAATCTGGACAATCAGTATCTGGTGATGAACTACAGAAGACACACAGACAGAAGACACTTTCCAAATCCTGTACCATTTACACCAAACAAAGCTAAGCCTGCTAGAAAATACCAAATACCACAAAGGCCCCCAAAAGGAGAGATACAAACTTTACATGTGCAAAATGCAATGCTACATTATGTCTTAACCCCTGTTTTGGAATTTACCACACACAGACCAAGTTATAAAAAGCACTGGGATGGGGTAGCTCAAAGAATTTTTCTATTTTTTCAATTTTTTCTTGTTCTATGGGTATAAAACAAATATTCACATTCAAAACAAATTTAGAACTGTGAACTTTGGATACTCTCATTTTCACTATGATATTTCTATTTTTAGTAGTATCAGTGCTCAGAGTTATTAGTGATTGGCAAATATTCAGATTCGAAATAAATTTAGTAAAATAAACTTTGGATAATCCTATTATAGTTACTTTCATTTTCATTGTGACATTTCTATGTAGTAGTGCTTAAAGTTATCAGTGATTGATAATGTTACCTATTACAATAATTATCTTTGTCTAAATTAATTGCTCTCATGGACAACCCTAACTTCTGTGCATTGTGTGTAACCTACATTAAGCTTTTGAAATTAACGTTTTCTTGAGAAAATGGATTATCTACATCAGTCTACAGCCTCCTAAGTGAGAGCTTCATCACATTTATATTCTTTTTGCATGTTATTGTATGAACAGAAAGCATTTTAAATTTTTAAAATGTCTCAGCGAGGCGTCATCAAGTGGAAAATATCTCAGCAGTGAAAGGGTTAATTAATCAGCCAATCAATCAATCAATCAACAAACCAGTCAGTCAATTAATCAGTCAGCCAATCAATCAACCAATCAATCAATCAATCAAGCTACAAATCTATCGACCAATCAGTTAATCAGTTAAGCAATTAATAAGTCAATCAATCAATCAGCCAATCAAGCAACAAATCAACCAATCAGTCAATTAATCAATTTCCTGTATTTCCTTATAAGGAGCATGAGATATTCACAAAGTGTTTCCATTGGAGTTTGTTTCTTGTCCACTTCTTCACTTCATGCCATGTTTTCCCTTCTTTAGAACCTTCTTGATAATTGTTCTCTTTTTGTTTCTTGGTCTTCCTCTACTATTCTGGCGATTTATATCTAGTCATTCTTTCCAATGCTTTATCTTCCTTTCTTATGTGGGTCCTATTAAATTCTACTTTTGCTTTTTCTTATTACTATTGTAATTATTTTCTCTACTATATACTTACAGATGGAGGAAGTATTGTATTCCAGTCATCAGTTTACCAGAAATATGCTTTGAGATCCTCTGAACCCAAAAAAGTATTTTTCAAAAGAGTCTGTGTATGGTGTCTGTGAACAAAGGATCAGTTGACTGGTATTCACTGCCTTCCACTTATGTACCACCAACATTTTCAGCAAAATCTGCCCACCCAAACTAACCCTTTGAGGGAACCATTTCTGAGATATTCCTTGTTATTGATTTGAATTTTCCATGCTTATACTTTTCTCAAATGGGAAGTCATTATTCTCTTTTTCCCTCCTGGTCATGTAAATAGAATGGAATTTCAAAGCCATCACAAAGCATCCAGCTCTTAAAAGATTTGCAATCACTTAAGCCTACTTATTCCCATCTTCCCATTATATTTACAAGAATGGATGTAATAAAAGCATTTCTACAAATGTTTATTTTCATTAATGTGAGGTACACAGAGAAATAAGCTTTCTTAAATAATTTTTGTTTTGCTCCATTTATATGTCACCTTTAACACCTAGGGTCATATTGTCGACTTTTGTTTTTGAACAATTGCTCATTGGCAATTGTCCGTTTTACTGTTTGTGTAACTTGACTTTATTTAACATTGGATATTTTTTATAAGCACTAAACACACGCACGCGCACACACACATGCACGCACGCGCACGCACACACACACACACACACACACACTTGTACATCCAGTCTCTAGGGAAAAAATGGGGAATAATTTGACTAAACAAAAATTCCCATCCTACCAGCTGGGAATCAAACCCAGGACTGGACTTGAAAGTTAGCGGCTAACCACCAGACCACTGAGGCAGTTACATAGTTTGTTGAAGAATAGTGATGTGAGTGGGTCACAACCACCTTTTTTTCGCTTTGAATTGTTATTTTCCATAATTCTAAATTTGAAATTGTATCTGGTCTTCTCATTTTTAAATATCTATTGATAAATGTTTATAATTTCTTTTGAAAAAGCTAACTCATTTCCACAAATCAAAACCATATATGTATAGAGATTGATTTCACATTATTATGGAAAACTAAATTTAGTATATCTTAATACAAAGGTCATACTGAAATTGCTTATAACAATTTTTAAAAATCTTAAGTTCTATGTTAAGACAAACCTAATACATCATCTTAATCTATAGATTTTTCTGTCACTTTTCAATAGTCTCCATTTCTTTGCATACATTTTCCCTTATGACAGAACTGCATTTCTGCTGCCTTAAGACACTTCAGCACTGTGTTCCTTCATCTCACAACACTAGCCTCACTTGTTTTTTTAACAAAACCAGGAAACAGTAGATGCAAGGTGCCAAATCAGGATTCTAGGGAAGGTTGGAGGAGCTTCCCACCAAAATTACATGAGCTGTGTGAGGACGCGCATTATCCTGTTACAGGATGATTTTTCCAGGGCATTTATTGGGCCATGCATGATGACAGTTTAAAGGTGTCTGGATATAGTGGACAGCAATATAGTTTGTCCAGGTTCAAGAAAATCTATCAGAATGCAACCAAGAGGAATGTTTCCTATAAAGGTTCTTTATTTTGAAGAGCTGTAATCAATTGTACTCTATATTACCACCACTCCCATGCACCGACTCCATTCACATGTGCTTTGCTTTAAACATTTTGGTCTCAACATGTTCAATGTGTATTTTCCAAAATAAAAATGACTGTTAAACAAGGTCTTGTTCAGCCTGTATATTATTTAAAATATGTATTCTTGTAATTTAAATAATTAAGAGTAAAATCTGAAATTCTAGCTTTTTTTGTATGTCAATTTCCTTCAATGTAATGTCATATTGGACAATGAATGAATGAATGAAATAGAAAATTAACATGGGCTGGACACATAAATCATATTTGTGACAAAATTAGTAAATCTGTGTATCTCCTACGTCATTTTAAAAATATCTTAGATGAGAAGGGGCTCAAAATGATTTATTATGGAGTTATATACCCATATTTACTGTATGCGATAGAAATTTGGGGCTGTGCTGCTGCAGCCCATATGGAAAGGTTATTTAGATTGCAAAAACGGGCAGTCAGATTGATTTTCAATATGAACTCTCGTGAATCATGTAGGGGAATATTTAAGGATAAACAGATATTAACATTGTATTCTCTGTATGTCTATAAAGTTGCAACCTATGCAGTTCAGAAACAAAACCTAAAAAATAGCAATATCCATAGTCACTACACCCGACACAATGATGATTATTTTCAGCAGAGATTTAGTAAGAATATTTCAAAAAAGGATCCTAATGTCATGGGTTTTGCTTCATGCAAAACTACCTGCATATTTAAAATGTTCTAAAGGTAAACAATTTGAGAGTGCTCTGAAGAAGTATTTGATAACAAAGACATTGTACAGTATCAATGAACTATAATAATGTCCATATTGAAATTACAGACCCTCTGTGTAAATCACAAATGATAGGTAGCTATAGTAATATGTGTAACCATTAGGTTGTCCATCTCTGTAATACAAATTATAAATATAAATGTGTGACAATGTCAAAAACTGTATTGCAGCCTATTGACAATAAAGAATTTAATTTAATTAATTTAAGTGGGCGAGATGGTGTTCAAATGAGCCAGAGATTCATAGAGCTTAAAGTTACCCATCTTCTGTCTTCTCAGGATGAGAGAAAACTGGAAAATTGTTATCCAGATAACTCACCCTAAATGAAATCCACTTTGGGACCTCCTGAATGTATGACAGACATGTTACCACCACACCACAGAGGTGGGCTTTTCTACATTGTGTAGAAGTGTGTATTTCATACACTTGATAAAACTTTTAATAAGAAATTGATGAGTTATTACAGAGATATAAATTCATTGGTGCACATAAAGATAGTGGAAATAATTAAAGAAAGATAATTGAGTTTTATGCAGTTTATTTTTTGTTTTGTTTGTTTCATTATGAAAATAAAAATATGTAACAGCTTCACAATTATGAATAGGCGAGAAATAATTATTCTGACTCACAACAAATCTCCTTTTGCTGCATATAGAGTACAGAAAATTATAGAGCAGAAAGGCAGAACCAAGGTATCATTTTGAGGTTAGGAGTGTGATGTTGCAGATGCAATATAACAACAGGAACACTGCACGAAAAAAATGAAATGTAACTCACACGACAAGTGTGTACCTCTTGTCTCAACTAATAAGTACTGGTACACCATGAGAAAGTAACACATACGGAACTAAACAAGATGGTACAATCCATTAGGCTTCATGTAAGACATTCCTAGTACAAGGTGACAATCCCATGAGGTCTGTCTGAAAGAATGTGAAACTGTCGAGCTGTTTACGTGAACTTATCCCATATACAAGGTGAGACAGCATATACTAGATGACAAACCCATGAGGTTTGTCTGAAAGAATGTGAAACTGGGGGGTGGGGGGGTTGTTTATGTGAGCTTATCCCACATGCACAGTGAGACAGTATATATACTAGGTGACAAACCCATGAGGTGTGTGTGAAACTGCCGAGCTGGTTACGTGAGCTTATCCCACATACATGGCGAGAGAGTGTATGTGCACTGTTACATGCAATCATATCTTCAGGACAGTAACGTCTCATATATTGGCAGGCACGACAGATCATTCACGTTGTATTACTGACTGTACACCAGGTTACTAATATTTCGCTGTTCTAGCAAACAGATAACAAGCGATTGCAGTGCTCTGCCAACCAAGGTCAATAAACCTGGTTGCTTTGCCAAGTAGTAACAGTAACAGTGATTATAGTCACCATCATGAATGAAGGCGGTTGCGTAGAAGACAAATATTGAACGTCACAGTCATCTGCTTCAGAGCATACATGAGAGTACTTGGCTACAGTTTAACAGTGAAATTAAATTATTCAGAGTAGTAAGTCCACTCCGTTGTGTGATAGTAAGTTCGTTAAAAGTTCCGACGATGGCAGAAGCTAAAAAGGTTGTGTTATTCACAGTCAAGCCAGAGAAATGGTGTTTAATGTGCAAAAATACTTCCTGAGAAAGATGGGAAACAGTTGTAATGCAGCACTTCCCCTCTTTCCCCTGCGTGCACATTATATGTCATGTATCGCCATCGTTCCTGACAGCTACCTTAGTACTGTACAAGATTGCATTTTGTTCATATGTGACATGCCATAGAGACCCTAATTGATGGATTTAACAATGAGGTATCCAGCACAGTAAACAAAGCTTTGCAACCCTTATTCCTAACCTCAAAATGCTTATTTTAGAACTGCCTTTCTACTCTACAACTTTCTGCACATTGTTTTCAACTCCGGTATACTTACCTAAAGCAAGGACCATGAAAATTATCAATAGTCCTATGGAGAATTCTACATAATAGGGCATTGCCTTCAGTTTAACACACTAAGTAGCTAATTTATTTTAAATTGTCACCACCACCATTTTATTTCATCTTCCGAGGATTATCAACCTTGAGTGATATGAAGAACTCCTTAGTGTTACCCTATCTTGTTTTTACCAATGTATCACCTGCCACAATCAGAGCAAATAGTTTGATATAGTTTTGTTTTTTTGCTGTTGGTTTCTCCACTTTGATTTAATGATGTTTCTTTGCATTGCTATTGGATGATGTTGAATTTACTGTGTAAGTGGTTGTTTCTCTTTGTTGGGATTTTACAAAGAAGCATGAAGAATGGGTGATGAATTTGAAGATTCTGAATAATGTGAAACTATTCAAGTCTCTACCACTAGGGAAAGGCTGCTCAGTAATGAGGGGTTCAAGAGTCTATACAAATACATTTATTCAGCCCATTCTCCATAGCATTTAATTTCAAACTAGGAATATTATAAAAAGTATGTGATTTATATGGAATGATGCAGTATGTTCCATCATGCACCATGCAGGCACAAATAATGTGTGAATTTCTTTCGTTCCAACAGGTGGATACATCGACAATAAGCTTAAGAAATAGAGACAAGGCAGGCAATGAAAAGAATACTACACAGATATACATTTAGCATTGTTTAGTGAAGGTACAAAGTATAACAAAGCTTCATGCTATAGGCATCACAACAGTGACATTTTATATACATAGCTTAGGTGAGTGTTTACAGCTTTATGCACCTGACCAGCAACACTTCGTTTCACTCAGTAAATTTGTCAACATGTCCATCACTCTTTCAGTGTCAATTTATGATAGAAAACTATGTAGGTAAATCAAATACAGAAAATGCCCTCACAGTAATTATACTTCTTTGCATTTTCTAAAACCTGTACAAGGTGAAACTATGACACACATATTCCTAGATTATCATCAATGTATTTATTTTTCATTTTAGGTGTGTACTTGATGTTCGTGGTACTGTTTACACATTATGTCTCCAACTTTTCTGACAGGAGTGTGAAGAGGGAGCCTTATATCATGAACAGGGGCAGACACAGGATTTGTTTTTGGGTGATGGGGAGGGGCATCTGATGAGGTGCTACAATTAGAAAATCTGGAAATGTCATCATATGCATATATATAATACAACTGCATTTAATGAAGAAGCTTTTTTATATATTTTATCCAATACTTCTTGAGTTTTAATTTCCAAATTTTTATCTGTATACATTAACCCTACTCCATTTGATCTGTTTGCTCCCTTGGTGCTCCTCAAAAGGTCTTTAGATACTGTAATGTTGAGAACGAACGTTCTGGTGTTGCTATAGTTACCAGTAAAGTGCAGAAAACCTTCAGAGCCTTGTGTGTGAAGGGGAAAATAATTTCATTACACCTATTCAAATATGATATAAGCTCCTCCATTGTTACTACCAAAGCAATCTAGGAGTTTCCTGAAATGGCAGAGCGATTTTTGTTACTGTAATGCCATAGATGTTCATAGTTTAGGAATGAGATTATGGGAAGCATATGTTATTGTTAACCACTCTGAATCTCTCTGCTCTGAATTACGATACCAGGACATTATTATAATACATTTAGATACTTCATTAGATGTACATTTATTATTTTAATGAATATAATTAATGTAGAAAACAATCTATTCTTCAAATATATTTCTGAATTAATGTGAATACTTTTTTCTTTAGTTATGTCCTTAATAGTTTCCAAATTTTTGGGGAGCCCCCCTTGAATCTGCCCCTGATCATGAAACTGTTTACTAAATAGTTTCTCTATATTTTTACTTTCTCTACTATGTACTTATAGTATATAGGGAAAATATTGTCTTCCACTCAAAAAGTCAATACTAAGATTTCATTGGAAATACATGTTTTGAGATTCCCTGAATCCATCCTCCCTTCGGATAGAATGCAATACATTTCCTCTCTATTATGCATGTGGTAGGGAAAGTAAAAAGAAAGAGAGAAGAAATTTATATAAAAACTGGTATTATCACTTTAAATTCAATCATTAAAATGTTGCTTGCCAAATGAGCAAAATATATTTAAAAAAGTTATGAATGAATGATTTATTGAGTACCAAATCTTACACATCTTGGGCTACCCCTAAGCGGGGCCCTGGCCTCTTTGCTTATTAGGGTAGCCCTTCTTTATAATTTCCTTTTACATACACATTATACATGTTAACTGTTTCATTAATCTCACTCTGCTCCCACCCTTTAATTTTTATTTCTGTTTTATTTCATCTCCCAACCCAATTCACTTTCCCTCTTTCTCAACTTTACTTATCACCTTCACTCTTATTAATCAGTTACATTGTACACTTCGCTAATCTTCATTATCCCAATTACACTACTTCACTATAATCTCACTTTCAACCTCTACTATCTCATTCATGGATTACTCAACCGTTTTTTAACCTTGTTACTCTCGGTGAAATATCCCTTTCTTTCTTTCTCTCCTGCTTAGTTCTCCCTTTCCCCCTCACCCTCCTTGATTCCTTAGCTATTTCATTTGACATTTTTTCTGCATTCACACTTTTTCCCGTTTCCTCCCGCCACTCCACTGTTGTCATCTCCCACCTTGGTTCATTCCCCTGTTTCTTTTGAGCTCCACATCTTTCCATACCCCTACCATGTGTTAAAAAAAGTTCAATAAAAGAGATTGTTGTATAATTGGAATACCTAATAAGAATAAGGCTCTGGAATACACTTCACACTAAATGTAAATAAGCCCAATATTAAAGAAATGCCTTGTTACTTATATTAGTGTAGCAGTGGCCACACAGCAAAGGATGCTCGAGGCCAGCTACCTCACACCACTATGTTGCTATGCAACATGCAACAATAGCAGCTAACAAAAAACACCATTTCCACACAGTTCTAGAAGCTTTGAGTGCAGGGCTTATTTACATGAAGCTTCAAGAAGCATTGCCAGCATTTAATTCTCGACTATATAAGTGAGTCAGTTTTAGTGTTAGTGAGTTAGTAGAATTTTCAGAGCAAGCTGTGTGTGGCTGACCAATGTTTTGTGTCAAGGTTACGATAGAACAGAACAGTTGTGAGTTGCAAGGTCACAAATTGTGCTTCAGTTTTAGAGGAAATAAAGCAACATAAAGAGTAACCAATTATTCATTTATCACATTACATTACAACAAGTAATATCTTTTTCTGAACTTGTAAGGCTTTATAAGTGTAATTATTATTGCATATGAAAAATGTTATTGTGCAATACAATAGGACAGCAGGTCTAATGCATTTTATTATGTAAATAAGAATAGTAATGTTTGAGAGGTAGAATTGGAACAGAAAACATCAATGCCACAGCTGAGACAGTTTCCAGGAGAAATACAAATTGGTTGGAGAACGTTGGCAGGTTGTCACAGTAGCTTAATGGATAGAGCACCCTCCTGGTAAGTGGAGGGTCTGTGGTTCAAATCCCAGCTTTGGCATTGAATCTTTCAGTACCAGTTCTACCTCTAAAACATTGTCCACACACGACTTGGGCATTTAAAAACACCAACAGTAAGTTTGCTGGCATAAATAGATAAGAAAAGTAAACTGAAATTAGAAATAAAAAAGCATGGCTTCTTCTAAAGTAAGAACAAATTAGAAACTAAAAACTTCACTTATCTTAGTATTATTTGCTGACCCTGGGTTTCAAGCTGTGTCCAGCTCATTCTCAAAGCCATATAAACAAATTCGTTGCCAAGCTACAATCTTTTATTTTTTCCTGAAAAACAATTACTCTTATTCAATTTTTATTTACCAATCTCTTGTTTGAAGGAGGCACAAATCTGACTCTGATTGGCAGACTAGTGACAAAACACTCACCCTACACAAAGGGTAAATGCTGTCTTACTGTGAACTTGAGCTTCCTATGAAGCCAACTTGCCCATGTCTGCCGGGAAAAAGTGAGGCGAGAAACCTTGCTGAGACTGAGACAACATCTGTGGTGGATCCTCATAACCACAGGGGAAGGATCTGTCCTAAAATTAGGCAGACTGAATGTACGAGGACTGATTATGGAAATATTGCTTTACAATTTCTCAAGGATGCATTTTGAAAGATCGCTTAAATGTACCACGTACTGCTTTATTGTGGTGTCAAAAAATGGTATATATGTAGTTTGCTTACACTGCAGTGACTTCAGTGTTCTTACATTGTGCCCTAGAATCAATGAGCTGCTCATGGCTACGTTTATCAGCAATGTTACACTCATTCATCGTCAATTTCTACATTCCGTTGGAGCTGTAAAGTTTAGCATTTGTTCATTGTGCATCTCAAATGTGAATGTTTATTCAAATATCTGTCAATACTGCTGTTTTGGTCTTGTTATTAAGATACTGAAACGTCTACCAAAAACTTCATACTTGAACAAAGAATTTTTCTGTATGATACATGAGAAGTTGGTGACAATATACCTCAATATGTCTAGTATGTCCTATTTTTCTACGTAGTCTCCATCACGTTCTATGGCCTTATGCCAACATTGTGGGAGAGCATGTATTCCCTGCTGGTAAAAGTTCTTGTCCTGTAAGTGTAGCCATGTTGTCACTGCGTGAATGACACTTTCGTCATCTTCAAAGTGTGTCCTCCCCATAGAGAATCTTTAAGTGGCCCAAAGAGATGGAAGTCTGAGGGCGCCAGGTCTGATGTCCAACCCAATTTGGCGATGTGTTCCCAAGTTCTCAGACTTGTGTGTGAGCGTGCATTATCGTGTTGGAGTAAGATTTCTGCTAGATTCTTGTCAGATTGAACATATCAGAAATGTTTCCTGAGTTTATTCAGTCTTCACATATGCCTCTGAATTAATGATTGACCCTCTTGGCATCACATCCATGAGAATGACGCCATCACAATACCAGAATACTGTTACCATGACTTTTCTGACAGAGGTGGTTGTCTTGAATTTCTTTTGTGGTGCACCCAGCTTTCATCCACCATAACGATCCGAGACAGAAAGGCCTCTCCATCAGTCTCAAAATGCTCCAACAATTCAGATGAAATGGCCTTTCTTTGAATCTTGTAGTCTGCTGTGAGCATTCCTGGAATCCATCGTGAGCACCTCTTCAAATATCCGAGAGCCTCGATCTTTGCAGATGCACTTCCAATGCTGACTGACAACTGTAGAGCTAATCATCGAGTTTTGATGCGCTGGTCGGCATAAATAATGGCATTTGCATGATTCAGCATGTCTGGAGCAGTGGCTGTGACAGAACATCCCGAGTGTGACTAATCATAGAGCTCTGTTTCTGCATTTCCTGAGGCTTTAACTTTCTTTACCCATCACCCAACAGTACTATTATCAACTACAGCATTGCCATACACTGCACACAAACATTTATGGATGTTCAACATGGTTTCTTTTTCTGCACACAAGAATTCAATAACAGCATGCTGCTTTTAACGTGTCGTGTGTAGATGCCATTTTGGTGCTGTACTATGGCTCTGGCATCTGCCGGAACAGTTCGAAACTCACCCAGCGCACAGAAGAAACAAAAATGTGAAGCACCTACAAGGACATTTGTCTATATATATTAATGGATTTTTAAACAAATGTAGGGCATTATATATTGAACAACCCTCGTAGATAAAGGAAAACTCCAAATTTTAATATAAATATTACGCCATGAGCCACTAGGCATTAATACTGTAAATGATAATTATAACGTACTACTTTACAGGTAATCTAGGTTTTTGAACAATAACATTTTTGAAATTTAGGATATGTGTTATTAACAACATTTCCTTTAACAAAAGAAATATGTTTTATATACACATGTTGGATAATATTAATTAATAATATAGTGAACATGAATAAAAAAACAAGCTGTATACTGTGTTTTCTAAGATGACTTATGTGGTGAGAAATAAAACCACTTTCTATCACTCATTTTTTTCTACTTAATAAAATAAAATGTTTATGTTATGAGTTGGATTTCTTTTACTGTTGGTAAAAACCAACAATGCAAATGCATAACTCCAAATAAAAATTAGTTTAAATATATGGACAGACACAATTTATGGCCAATGTTCAAGAGAAAAAACAAATTCTCTAAGATATAAGAATTCTGGAAGTACTGATAGGATGATGGGAAAGAGAGCTGTAAAAAGCATCAAAAGGAAGGTATTACAAGATTTTAAACTGGAAGTTGGCAAGGTTAAAGGGGGAGACAGAGGAAGGAATCTGTAATATCTGCAGGGATACACATTTTATTAGAGTTGAGAGGCACAGGTATCTGCAGGGAAGAGTTCATTGAAAATAAACAGCTGAGGATTGTAAAGCAATACTCCTTTTCAAAAGACTTGTAAATAATGTGGGATTTGAGAGGTAGAATTGGAACTTAAAAATTCAATGCCACAGCTGGGATTTGGCAGGTTGTCACAGTAGCTTAATGGTTAGAGCACCCGCCTGGTAAGTGGAAGGTCTGTGGTTCAAATCCCAGCTGTGGCACTGAATTTTGAAGTTCCAGTTCTACCTCTCTAACATTGCCCACACACGGCTTGTGTGTTTAAAAACATCAACAGTAAGTTTGTTGGCATAAATAAATAATGTGGGATTATTTATATATTTAGAGTTAAAAAGAAATGGATCTGGTCAATAAATTAAATTGAAGTGTGTAGCACAAACTGGTTTGTAAATCATACTTTGGTAACAGCAATATACAAGCATCAACAATAGTTATAGAAACTAACTAGGAAAGCTTTGAGAGATGTAGGAAAACTGAAGTTGATGTATTTAAACAGCTTGGATAATGGCATAGCCACATTCCTGGTGAGTAAATTGACCTAGCAGTTAGTGAACCTCTCCGTCCTGCCATGCCATAGTGCGAGTTCAATAGTGCCAACTGTCATCTTATTTCACATGTTTATTGCAAGGTGGTTCAAATATCAATGTGACTGGTGGAACTTGGATAATTCCAAGCTGAAGGGACAAGAAAAAGTTTCTAAATATAAAAAAAATTTGAATTACAAAAGTTACATTTAAAATTGACATTTTAGCAATACAGGTACATTATCCATCAGGAGTTTCCGGTTGTCTCACTCTTTTTCAAATCTTTCCATTTTCACTTGAGGCAGTGCTTAATTTTTGACTGACATTTCTGAACAAAAACATTTAATTAAGGAAAATGAAATTCAAATTACATGTGACTTTTTATATTGTTTTAATACAAAATTCAAGGGACCAAGAAAAATCTTTGAAATAACAATGATTTCAAATTATAAATGTATGAATTCTCCAAGTTCCACTGTACTTCAAAGTAGTCTCTATTAGCTTCTATACATTTTTTCAGCATTTTGGCATGTTTTATTCCCTTTTCTAAAAGCTTTTAGTTGCATGCATACCCACTCCCGAAAAAGAACCATCACTGCATTCTTATCCTCAAACTACTATACACCACCTACACGTTACTTTTAAATCTCCCAAACAAAAAAGAATATCATTTGGCTATATTTGGATTGTAAGGTGGGTGGGTGGGAAAGCATGTTTCACTTTAGCTTCCTGATGGTTTCCATGGTTTTGCTGGCAGTCTGAGGCCCCATATTGTTTTGAAGAAAGAAAATCCAATTTCCTCCTATTTTGCTCTTGGACCGGACCTTATTCTTTACTGATGGAATAACATTCTGCATTGAGGTCCTGAAGAAATCAAGATAGATAGCTCCCTTCCAATTCCACAAGAATATTGCAATTACTTTTTCAGTCAAGATTGTCCTTCTACAGATGAAATAAGGACTATCAAAAGAAATGGCAGGATCATGTACAAAGAATGTCCACTGACAAACTAGCAAGGCAAGCATATTTTTACTAACCTGTTGGGAGGCATGACCTGGGTCGACCAAGAAGATTAGCGTCAGAATGGGACAGCAATGACCGATCCTTGAAAGGAAGAAGAGTTGGCACCACTCTTTTATTGACTGTTGTGACTCAAGAATGCCAAGTTTCATCAGAGTAGTGACTATGAACTGAAGAAATTGCTCACCTTGTGCTGTAAACTGTCCCAGGCGTTGATTGGTCATCTGCATGTGTTATCAGTGTGTGGGAGTTCACTTTCCTATTGTGCAAATGTGTTTTCATGATAGTTTCTACATTGCCAACACTTATGTTCAATAATGAAGTTCCTTCGCACTATGTGCCCACTATCCCATATAAGCATGTTAGAATAGTCAGCATTGGATGGGGTGACTGATGTTCGTGGTTGACAATTATGCAGAGTATTCTCCACTTTCTGAAGGTTTTGCACAATTTGAACACTCGAGTGACAGGAGTGCATTTCTTCTTTTAAAATAAACAATTAACATGCATTCATGTATCATGCAAAGTAAACTTTCTCTGTCCCTATCCTTTGCAATAAAGATATGTGACATGTGATAGATACCCCAGTTGAAGGAAATAGTGATGGGGAAATCAACTTGCTTGGAGCAGAAATGAAAAGTAGGTTAAATGTAAGAATAAATAAATATAAGTGCAGTTCCAGATAAGTTAGTATTACCCTTTCTTGCAATTTTTAAATCCAATTTCATAAATGCCAGAAATTTTCCCCACTGGATTTTGTCCTTTGTGTTAGTCATGAATATGTTAATGAAGCAATCCTTAACTGAGGCTAGGATTATAGGTACAATGCTCTTTGAAAATTTTGGTAAATTTATGAGAAACCAACAGATGACATGTGTATTTAATAAACTAACTTTATGCTCTTATATTAAACCTGAAAGATAACAAACTGGACAAAACAATAATGCATATAGTTAATTTCCCAGTTGTGTAGCCTTCATTCATTTGTTAGAAAATAGAATTAAGGTTAAACCACACAACCTTTAAGGAAACATAAAAGAAAATGTTAGAGAAATTCTCACCTCAGAGAAACCCAGTTTCATTGTGGATACTCTAACTCTGCTTGTATCCATCATCTGAAGCTTTTCTTTAACTAAAAGTTTTGGCACACACTAACATTGAACTACTTCAACTATGTTTAGCAGACTTTCATTTGTCATTTCCATTGAGTGACTCACATTCAGATTTCTCATATTCTACTTCTATATGCTGCATTTTTTTATAAATTTGGTTGGGTTCTTTTCAAGTGTAATATCAAAATTTATTAATGGGATTTTTACTTTGCTGTGTAGACTTTTTTTGCAAATATCCAATTCTTTCAGTTCAATTTTATAAGTTCCACTTTTTCTTCTATTTCATGATCTATAATACAAAATGGCTGCAACTGCCCCTTTATCAACATATTCATAACATCAATGTGTGAAACTTTTTTTGTTTAAATTTGGTGGCATTGTTTCTTATTGTTTTTCTAACAAAGACCTAACTATGGGCTCTGCATTTTATTACAGTAAACTCACACTTTTGTTCTCTGGGCTTAACTTGTCATTATGTTGATTTTTAGGAAATATTCAGGTTGTTTTTGGGCACCAGGTAATATATTTTGTAAATCTTTTCAAACTTATTGTAGCCCAGTTTCTAAGTTCTTACTTCTATTATATACAGTGGTTACTGTATGTTTGTTGGTTCACCTGAATCATTTTATGTCAGACAGCTGCCTTAGTTGTCTTCTTTTATGATCTATTTTTATTTTTAGTTTTGAACAGGATACTTATGAGTTGCTTTCCTGGCAACTAAGGAAAGCCATGTAAAAAACCAATCAAAGTAGTTGCTACATGAGATTTAAACCACACACCTACCAAATACAAACCCCATCTGCTACCACCCAAGACATGTCACTCAAAACTTGTTTTGGCTCCTCAAACAATATTACATTTACAGTTCTCAACCTACACAATAAAATCAAAGGCTTCAAAAGACTTTCAAAAGCACATTTACAAAGTCTGATATTTGCAGTGTTCATTAATCTGGCAGTCATATTTGAAAATAATATGGCTTATCATAAGGGAGGGAAGTGGATGTGTGAGATAAGGGGTAGAAATATGAGAGAGGACGAGATGGAGAGTGGAACGAAAGGGAGAGAAAGTGCCATTATGGGGAAGAGAGATGGAGGGTAAGGTGAGGGAGAGAGAAAGTGAAAAGAATGGGAGATAGAGAGTGGGCATGAGAAATTGTGAGAAAGATGGAGGGTGTGGTGAGGGGGAGAGAAAGTGTGAGGGATAGGGATAGAGATGAAGGGTGGCATGAGGGGAAGAGTAAGTGTGAAGGTGTGTGAAAGTGAAAGGGAGGGTGAGGTGAGGTGGAAAGAATGTAAGAAGGATGGGGGAAAGATAGAAGATAGGATAGGAGAGAAAGTGGGAGGGACAACAGAAGGAAGGGGTGAGGGAGAGAGAAAGTGAAAAGAAGAGGAAAGGGAGATGGAATTTTCAGTTCAATTTCAGGCAGTTTAAGGAACATGCTGTCCATACTCTTCAGGGTTTTTCAGTAATGCTTCAGCACAGTATCAAAAATACAATGAAGTAGACCATTACTTTTAACACTGACAGTTTTTTTTAATAATACATCCAATTATGTTGTCCCACATCAGTTTGGAATAGGCTGATGAAATAAATTTTAAATGCAAATTAAACTACAATAAACAGCATCAGCAGATTGTTTTCTTTGCTCTTAACCTTAATGTCTGGAAGGTCATGTGAGTGAGTGAATGTAATGAAATGTTTGCTCAATTAACATGGACTTCATTAACCTTAACAATTGTGTGGCAATTATCTACTTGCAGTAAGGGAAAAGTACATAAACCCAAACATTATGAGGCACAACCCAGAGATGGAAAAGTATTAATTACTGCTCATCATTTTATGCATCTTATTATTCATTAAAACCAAAATTTTTCTGTGTAAACTTGTAGCCTGTTCATTTAAAAACATGTATGTCAAATTTTGCAGACTCTTATTAGTGTTTGGTGCACCTGGAAGTGTAAATAATAAAGGCTGGTTTGCAATAACTGAGAATGCAAATGAGAACTACTAAGTTAAAATACATAGATTATAACATGAGCCCTCACAATCAATGGGAAGCTTTCTCAGGTCCTTGGAATGGGAAAGAAGACTTGGTCAAGTTTTAACTTTCTCGTTCACATTCCCAGAAATTATTCCAGGCAGGCATGACACAAAACAGTCACTAGAGCTCTCTCTAGTCACAAGCTGGCAAAATGAAACTGAAAGGAATTCCAGCAAGTGTGGTTCTTCTAGTGATATCATTACTTGTAGTTTTTCTATATAGATCTCAAAACTGGGCATTGCTTCAAGAAAAGAGCAACAGAACAAGAGCAACTATAAAGAACAAAGAACACCAGTAGAAATTGACAAAGAACAACAAATGACTTTAATGTCTGCTATTACAGTTGGATAGAATCAAGTTAGGACTTGACAGCCGCATGTTTGCCCAGGTGCAAGAGGCGTGTCAGCATGCTGAGCCAATAATGATACCACGTAACCAATGTTATCCTGGTGTTGCACATTATTTGCTAAAGCATTCTGACATGCCCTCATAGACGAGTGCACAGGATGGCTGTCAAACTCCAAGTTCCAACTGTAGTAATGAAGCATGGTTCAGTTGAGGAGGAATCACAAACAGTAGTGGATTTCATTTATAAAATGTTCATTAAAGTTTGATATTGGCAAACCTGCATTATGTTGGCTAAATTGAAAGTAGGCAAAAATATTTTGTTGTTCAGTTTACTAACATATGTTGTCAACTTTCTGGTTTGGTATTGATAATAGACAATGTAAACCAGTGTTAAACCTGTTGGTGGGACATGCCCATGTCTCTTCAGCCTTGTTTCCTGAAAATAAAGCTACACATACCTCACTCCCAATACACATAGACATTTTCTGATATATGCCGAGGTATAACAATTAATGGTACATAGGTTTGCTGAGTTTCTGGAGAGGGCAAACTGTTGTTTCACTCAACCTGCCACGAGCTTTTCAGGGTTCTCGTGCACTACATCGCTCATCTGTTTATCTTTGGTGCTGATTCTCACATTCTAGGATATTTTTTGTATTTGTGTTCCCGAAAGCTTTTAAGATACTCTGTGGTATTTATTTTCCCTACTATCCAGCTGCATGTGTATTACACTGACATAATTGAATCCACCATATTGAAGTGGTATACAACACTTAAAATATTTCTTCCAATACAATTTATAAGTTATTACTATGAAACTTTGCAGACAATCTTCCTTATACACAATACAAAAGCTACTATACAGGATGGAAGTTACTGCTTCAACCATACATTAACCAGCGATTCTACACGAGTGTAACAAATACATATGCACAATACAATTATCAATAAAAAACCATGTCACACATAATTTGTGTCAAATATTTGGAGCCATCTAGTGTCTTGACGAATGGATATAAATGGTTTATTATTTCACTGTCACACAAACATTGTGTGAACACCTTAATTCGAATAATTCAGTGATGATTTAATGTTAAAATGTCATGCAAACTTTAATTTCTAAGGGAGATTTGGCAACGTCACTTTAACATTAAACTGTTACTAAATTCATTTGAATTAAAATAAAAAGACATTACAGCATATTTCATAAAATGTTTGCATGACAATACAATAAACCATTTATATCCATTTGTGAAGAAGCTAGATGGTTCTTTACTGATAATAATTGTATTGTAAACATTTGTTATATTCATCATGTAGAATCCGTGGTTAACGTATGGCCGAAGTGGTACTTTCCACCCTGTACAGTGTTTGTTCTAACATGCAAGCTGTGTTTAAGTGAGAAAGGAAGTTCAAATATACAGACATGATTTTTAAAACAGTTAAGAGTACATGAAAAACCAAAAGTACAAAATAAAACGTTCTCTGTGTAACATTTATAGTACACTTCTTTATTTAACTTATACTGCTGTATGACCACCTTGCACTTTGATCTAACATGCATCTTGGGTGCTAGAACGAAGGAACTGCAGGAAGCTATAGCCTGGCTGGCACAAGCACAGAGGTCTCTAATCATTCAAAACTTGAAACAGTTATTACGTACCCAAAGAAATATTTAAATCAAACATTAACTTTACTTTGTTTATTCGGTATTATTCTTTTGTTAATTGGTACATTATCCATTTATGGATAATGTTAATTATTGTCAATTTCAACATTCCAATTAAGTTTATGTAATTGATTGTTTTGTGTTAAAAGTTGTATAATGTAAATCAACATTAATTTCTTGTCATGTCCAAGATTATTATAAGATCAAATATTACATGCAAAGTATGACATCATGAGGGGGTAATGTTGAGCAAGACAATGTTCTAACGATATCGTCTTGGTAATGATGAAATAATTTTCCACTCTTGCATTGAAGTATTCAACTAGAATGGACGTCATTTTCTCAGCAGTGTTCTGAGAAAGTGGAAATTGTGTAATTTAAACTCTTCCATCTGCATATACAATGTAAATAGACTTTACTTCAGAATAAGAAATAATAAAGAAAGTGACAGTATTATATAATGACTTAGTGATAGTAATAATTCATAAAAGTGCTTTATTCTGTAACAACCCGAGATAGTAAAAGAATCTTCATTGCCCTACTGACTGATCGCCAAGGCATTAAAAAATATCTTGCAGCAAAGCAAGATAGGACATCAAAATAGTTATTAAGAATTGCCATCCTTTCAAAAAACTGTCCCAGACTTGATGATCCAGTTGTACTGGCAAGCTCCAAGGTTCCCTCTGCTAGATTTGATAACTTTTCCATAAGCATCTGCACCATCTATCCGATACCAGCCGCAAAGCCCTTAAGCCTACCCGAAACATGAAATGGGAAGTGACATGATAGGAAATGAGGGAAAGGAAATTTTGTGGTAGATAAGAACCACCCTAACATTTACGTTGCAACCAAGAAATCCCTGAAAATGATTAAAAAAAAGCCCTTGTAACATTTCACCTAAAACTGAATCAATGTTACAAACTCACCCACTGGTTAACTTTATCTTTGGCTGAACTTGCATGATATGGAAAACAAATCATAGAATATCATAAAAACATTTAAGAACATAAAACACACAATCAGGATGGGTGAAACATTTTTGGCCTTCTTCAGAAGCTCACACGCTGTACAAGTCTACACACACTTACACAAATTAATGGTAAAGCTGGTCAGGTGATTGCCAAAACTACTGTAACACATACAACAATGAAAAAGAACAAGCCATGGTGTGCACACAACTTTAATTGTTCCCAAAATTACAGTAAGGTAATAAAAATATGACAATTACATATAACACTGCAGGACCATATCACAGAGACATTATCAAGGCAGAAGCAAACTTTACAAAACACAATCAATTGGACCCACACATAGAGAGAGAGAGAGAAAGAGAGACAGAGAGATTCAAAATGACTACGCCTCCTTCTCTGGCAGTGGCACAAGCAATAGATGGACTTACATTTTATACGAGCTTCTTTTTATTGTCTTGCATTTATATATATGTATTATTCAACAAAATAAATGTTGATGTCTTTTCTTTCTGAACACAGATTTCATAAAATAGTTTTTATTTTAGTAGCATCAGCAAATATTATCACTGATTTGTTTAAAAAAATATATTATAATAAAAGAAGATTTGTTTTAAGACACCAGCGGCGTACACAATTCTTGGAACATAACAGCACTATGCAGCCTTTTTCTTTATTTGGAGGAAAAAGATAAAAAAGTTTGAGCTAAACGTTGTGCAAATCAGTAAAGTGTTTGACGGTCATTAGATAAATACTGAGACGCAGAACATTAGGTCCCCCTAGGTAAAGTATGGTGTAAGTTGGCCACAATATGAGTGTATTCCATGGGGAGAGAAACTAAACAGTTAAAGCTGGTTCACAACCGACAACAGGAACCATAACCACAAGAGACTTGAAATACAGAATGTCCCAAAATTAGACCGACAAACTTGGGGAGCTGATAGATAACATTATTTTAATCACTTTTTGTTAAGGAAAGTTTTTTGCTGCGATGCTTCATATAAGTGCTAGACGAGTTAATATCATAGACTTCCCACCCAGTTTAAGTATTTATGGCAAAATCAACAATGCAAATTAGTATTGCATTTATCTTAGTAAGGCACACAATCTTATTCCAAGAAACAAACACAGAACACAAACAAAATACAAACATATCATTGTTTACAGTTACTTACTATTCAAAATTAGACCGACAAAGTTTTAAACCAGAGAAATGGCTGGTGTCTTTGCGAGAGTATGGCAGAATAGGGCACGCCAATGCACTCTTTGTGTTAATCGCAATGGGCGTGCATTCCAACATTTACTTTACTAAGATAAATGGAATACTAATTTGCATTGTTGATTTTGCTGTAAATACTTAAATTGGGTGTAGGCAGTAGGTAATGACATTAACACATCTGGTGCTTAAATGAAGCACCACAGCAAAAAACTTTCCTTAACAAAAAGTGTTTAAAATAATGTTATTTATCAGCTCCCAAAGTTTGTCGATCTAATTTTGGGACACCCTATATATGTATTCAAATGGGAGTGTTCACAACTAACGGGAAGCCTTCCTGGGCTCCAGAAATGACAAGCAAGACTTGGCCAAGATTCAACTTTGGTGTTACCGTTAACAGGTATGGGATATTAGATCCATTAGATACATATTAAAGACTACTTCTTCAAGGTAGAAACTTTTCAAGGTGGCCATGATGTAAACAGCCACTAGAGCTCCCGCTAGTCACATTTCTGGGAAAATCAAACCAGAAAGAATTTTATGCAACAATAAAGAACAAAACATAATTTTAATGAATGTTAAGATGCTAAAGGACTGATGCTTCCTGTTTTCTTGGAATTGGAAGCACGCAATAGCATCACGTTTAGATATCCACTTTATCAAAGTCTGGTGTTGGTTAACCTGTTTTTATGTTGACTGAATTGGAGAGCACGTTAAAATTTTTCACTGGTCAAAAGAAATACATGACATCCCAATGTGCAATATCCGCGGTCTATTCCTGTTGCCGTTAGCAGGCTGTTGTTCACCAAAATGTTCAAGCTATCCTTGTTGTTGTGGTTACCGGGGGTTATAAACCTGTCTTTAGTCGACAAGTGTGCAGGGCATTGGAGAGTAGTCAGGTAGAAGAAACACCAGAAGTTCTGTGTTGCATTTAGTAGCAATGCTGACATGTGCAAATGAACATTCATACTATTATTTTACTCTTTAAGGCTGAGGTGTGCAAATGTAAATTCACACTATCATCCTACCCTTTGACGACATTATGCATTGTCAAAAAAACAGTGGTACCCTTCTCCAAACACACTCATATTATGGCTGACTTTTATAGCAGGCAGAGCTCTGCTATATCTGTCATTTTCCTGCACTTTTTATGTCTGCAAAGTATGAATATCCTCATAAATGCAATAGAGATTCAGAGAGAGAATTTTTGTACAATGATTTTGTGTGATTTCAAAGATGGTTTAAATGTTAGCCATATTCAGTATACTAGGGTGGTTTGAAAAGTTCTCGGAACGGAATAGAAAAAAGTACTTATGGCATTGAAACTTCTTTTTATTTATTTATTTATGCCAACAAACTTACTGTTGGTGTTTTTAAACACACAAGCCGTGTGTGGGCAAAGTTTAAGAGGTAGAACTGGAACTTAAAAATTCAATGCCACAACTGGGATTTGAACCACAGACCTTCCGCTTGCCGGGCGGACGCTCTAACCACTGAGCTATTGTGACTTACAATAGTAAGTCACCATTGGGGTAATTGTTTCTGATGTGAGACTGCCTTTGTGGTTTACCAGGAGAAAATACGAACTGGCTTGAGAATTTAATGCCATTCTGGCAGTTTGTCACAATAGCTCAGTGGTTAGAGCGTCCGCCCGGCAAGCGGAAGGTCTGTGGTTCAAATCCCAGTTGTGGCATTGAATTTTTAAGTTCCAGTTCTACCTCTTATTCTTTTTATTTGTCAATGTAGTCTTCTTGTAGATTATACTTGGACCAGTGATGTTTCAATGTCTTGGTCCCATCTCGAAAATGAGATTCCTCCAGGTCTGCAGTCTGTTGTCAACTCCGGCTACCAATTCTTTGTTTGAAGTGAAGCTTCGTCTACCAAGGACAATTTTCAACTTGGGGAAGAGATGTAAGTCTGACGGAGCCATATCAGGTGAATAAGGCAGACGTGACAATTCATACCTTAGTTCCTGTAATTTTGCCATGGCAACGGCCATGCACTGCAGGCATGCACTTTCTTGATGGAAGATGACTTTCTTCCTTGCTTTGCTGTAATTGGTCCAGGAGGTCAGCATAGCATCATCCAGTAACTGTTTGGCCAGTGGGGAGATCATCTACAAACAGAATTTTCTTCACATCCCAGAACACTGATGCCATGACCTTTCCGGCCAAAAGAATTGTCTTTGCTCTCTTTGGTGTGGAGAATCTCATGTTTCCACTGCTTTGACTGCTATTTTGTCTCTGGGATATAGTAGTGGACCCAGCTTTACCTGTGGTCACAAACCGGCACTAAAAATCTTGTTCGTTTCTCCTAAAACGGGCCAAGCATTGTTCCAATATTTTCATTCTCATACGCTTTTGATCCAGTGTCAAGTCACGGCACCCATCTTACACATAATTCTTTATTTTAAGTGTGATATGCTGTTTCAGATGATATCCGGCAAGCTTGAACAATTTCTCACACGTTCAATCAGTGACTCTTCATGACCATTTGGTGTCTTTTTTCAATGATTTCCGGGATAGTGACACATCTTGGCTGACCACTGCCGATCATCATGTAAGCTCTCCCGACCAAATTTAAATTGGTTTGTTCACTTGCTAACTAATGAATATGAAGGAGCAGTATATTCTGGAAATTGGCATGAATATCCTTTGCTTTCATACCTTTCTTTATGAAGTACTTAATCTCACTTTTGCAAATCACCAGGCGGGAACAACAGAGCCACGTCACGCCAACAACACTCTTCGAAGAATATTGATGTGACACATGTTTACAGGCAACAGTTGATTAAATATCATGTGAACAAGTCATTGTGCTAGCACTGACCTGTCATGGTGGTTCCAGGAACTTTTCAAACCAGTCTCATGTAAGGAGGTGAGGCGATGAGAGTAACAGTACTTACAGACATGAGTCATTGCAGCAAGCGGTGTTAGGAGTATGTGTACAGTCATCGTGAGAGATACATCACAAAGCCAGTGAAGCAGTTTTAGTAGTGTCAAGTGATTGTATTGTCAAAGTCAGCAGTTTGAGAGACAAAGTGAAGAAAGACAGAAAGGAGTAAGTCAAGGTGAACAAAACAGTTGTGAGTTGTAATATCACAAAATACTGTACACTTTATTAATGACAAGATGAGAACTGTGTATTTATACATTTTTGAAGGAGATTAAAGTAAGAAAAAGTAATTGGACTTTTGCATTTTGTCACACTGAGGCATCCACCATATACTCCTGTCCAAGTTCTGTTTCCTACTGTGACCCAATAAAGCACTTCAACATACAAGGAGGATCTGTGTGCTTTCAGAACACTGTACACAGAGCCAGAGGAACACTTTCACAAACTGGGAAAAACAACGTTTCTATGAGTATTTATTATTCATTGTCTCAGCAATTTATCTAGTGACCCTCATTAAGAGTACAAAAATCAATTTGTGCACTTGCACAAATGTAACAAGGCATAATGCCATTGTAATGAAAAAGTTTAAACGATAATAATGAAATGAAATGGCTATCACTTTTTATCATATAGAGTATGTAACATTAAATATATAGGTAATAATCACATCAATTCAACATGTAACATTTCATAATGATATGTTATGTACTAGTCATATCTACACAAATTATATTAATTTATAATACACAAGTCTTCCCAAAATGTTGCAGTTATATCTTTGGTATTCAAAACTAAACTATGTGTTCACAAAAATGCATCTCCAAGGACACAATTAGAAGCCACAAATGAAAAATATATGCTTCTTGTGTATAATTCATTTTCTCAAAATATTTCTGTCCTTCAGCTTTTGTTATTTTGTTTAAATTACATTTCAGTTATTTATTATAAAAGCTACTTGTTGATCACAGCAATAATCTAGTTTTTATTTAGCACCATTTCTCAAAACTAATACTGTCCTTCACAATGCAAACAATATTACGAACAGTTCTGAGATATAAACTTTGTATGACATATCATAGCATTGCTCTGTGATGAATACACAAAACATGACAGGAATATTGCAAATTCATAACACTTTATTATGAAATAAACTTATTATGTAATTTAAATAAGGAAAATTGAAGCTATTAACAGTGAAGCAACAAGATTCTAAAGTAAGAACAAATTAGAAACTAAAAACTTCACTTATCTTAATAAATTTACACGTTCTTTTTGGACAAACTGACTCGAGTTTCAAGTTGTCTCCAACTCATTCTCAAAGCTATACAAACAAATCAGTTTGTGCAAAAAGAACGTGCAACATTACTAAGATAAGTAAAGTTTTTAATTTCTAATTTGTTCTTACTTTAGAATTATTATGTAATACACTATTTTAACTTTCTCTACTGCTTATGTATCATAAATAGAGGAAGCATTGTATCCCCCCAAAATTTATACCAGTTTTCAAGAAATACAAGTTCTGAGAATCCCTGCATCAAAGTAGTTTTAGAAAAAGGCCAGCACATGCATGTGTCTGCAAACACCATAACCTCAGAATAATAGGTCACTTAAATGCTAAATTATGTACTTAAGTTCAGCATCGTCCAAGGATTCAAAACAAAGATTTTCATGAACATCCCTCCTCGAAACCAAGTTACCCATGAAAAATTTGTTAATATTTTCCATTATAATACTTCATAACAAAGGAAATGTAGATGTTGAATTTTCTGGCCATAGTCTCTGAACTTTTCATTCTGAATGACTTTTATGTAACTTGGGCCTCTTACAGCTTAAAATTGCACTGGGTGCAATCCAAGGTGCAGAGCTTCCTTGCACCATGCAGTGTGATGACTCGGATGTTTGGTACAACTTGTGCGCTGCAGAGTGAGCAAGTCTGTGTTGAGAAGACTGCTTGCTTATCAGCGAAATAGATAGTGCAATAAAATATCCAATAATGGAGCAACCTGCTCCAAAGAATGCTGAAAGCCCGTTTAAGTCAGAATGGGAGCTTTATTTTCTTTTTAAATTCATGACTATAGGGCCAAATACCTCATCTGTAGTATAATAATTACATGTGTGAGTAAATCATCACTATAATAGAGTACACATTTGGTGAAATCATATGTGATGCCAAAGAGGAACTATTAAAGAGCTTGCTACATATTCCAGAACAACACTGTTTATTGAAAAATAAGGTTTGTAACAGTGCTTTCTAAATATGAAAACAAAAGACCGGATTTTGTATTAAAAATCAAATTAACTAATTTAATACTGCACATCACAGTTAACATTGTGCAGTGAGGAAGAAACAATGCTAAAAGTGAGGCATGGTGAGACGGCAAAGCAAGAGAAACAAGTTTAAGGAAAGAGCGAATGGTCAGCATCTTACGGTTGCATTTTGCACCTTGCACTGTGCGATGCACCGGTGCATGCACCCTGAGAGACCCTGGTATAACTGGTAAACCACTAGAGATAAGACAAAATCTTACTGCACAAAAACAGATTTTGTTAAATCAAAATATATTTTATGGTGCTAAATATGTTCGAGAAGTTTATTACTGGTTTAAATTTTCAAATACTTGTTATAAAAAATAATTATGCAAAAACTGGATGTCATAGGCTGTTTCCAGAAAATTGAAGATACATATTATTTGTCATGCAAATGTTTTGAACATGGTATTTTAACCAAAATGACTACAGCCATTTTTGGTGGGGAAAAAAGGAGCCAAACCAAAGAAATAGTTTGGGGTAGGAGAATTTTCTTAAAATTCTTTGTGCCATTTCCTTGGATAATGATTAACTTAAATATGAGTTTCATATTTGCCCAACATTTCATTTTTGAGTTATACTGTTCAAGGTGGACATAGTTGTGCAGAAGTACCTAAAATGCATATTTAAGTGAAATGTTGAGCATTTGTTGGAACACAATATGAGTACATCCTTCTACCTGGTGCATGTTCGTGATAGAGAACGGTAAAACATCATGTATGTATTGAAGTGTAAGATACATAATAGAGGGGGACACCCCGTGCATCATGACCTACAACAGCCTATCACCCCCAGGTGGAAGAGAGGGAATGAAGGAACCAAAGGAGAATTGGTTTACTGCAGCCCTAACATGTTAAATGTCTTAACACAGGGACAAACTGATAAGTTAACACTCAGTTTAACAGTGGTTGATGAAACTGGCCCTAGGTAGGAAGTATCGTCAGATTAAATTGCCACACTACGGCACCTGGATCGCAGTTGTGTGCCATGCTCCTCCTGACATTTCCCTACATGGACTGTCTCGTAAGCATCCAAACAAATTGGTCAATTAGAACCATTATTACTTCACAAATTACAGTATTGAATGTCTCTTACATTGTTTACGTTTTAAAAATAATGTTCAAGATATTCTCCTTGTGCTTAAAATCATGCATTGCAGCACCTTAACAGATTATCGTGAACATGTTTTAATTATTCTTGGGATATGTTATTTCCTTCCATATATTATTTTGCACTTCTTGTAATGTTCAGGGATTAGATTTGTATACTTTGTCCCTCAAATTGTACTACAAGTAAACACAAGATGTGCAGTCTGGGGACTGAGTGGGCCAATCGCTGTCAACAAAGACGTAAGCAAATGCATCCAAAGAAGTGTGAGCTATATAGGTTGTAGCACCATCTTGTGCAAATATGCTGTAATTTGAGTAGTTTTGTCACTTTCTGTGCTGACTCCTGCTTGCTATGCTAATTTTGAGAGGGACTTTCACAGCGAACATTCTAACTGCACAATATCATCAAACTTTATAACTGTTAAAATGCGACATTCTCAATTTTTTTTCCTCTGGTCTAACACTGATTCCTTATTTTGAATTTCTTGACTATTTTATGAACTGTACTTCCTGAAATGTTCTAGACATAGAGCGCAGATTCAAGTTTTATAAAGTCTCAACAAATAAAAATTATTTTTTCTGTCATAAATTGGATCATGGTTGGACTAAAACAGACTGAAAACCACTAGAGAACATTAGCTACTGTCTTCATTGTCATACTCTGTGCGAGTCAAAAGGTCACAACATATGACATCACTACTCTGGAAATAGATTAAGAGGCTCCCTAGAAACTAAACGCACTGAAAGCAATGCAAAGGATCTACACAATCATTTACTTTCTGTATTAAAGAAATAAAAAAGGAAAAACAAAATTAAAAGAAATTAAATCCTATCCATTGCCACCCACAATAGGTGGTCCACAGAAGAGGAAGCTGCACGGCAGGGACATGGCTTCAGGGACAGGTGGCAGAATATTGAATGTGAATCTGATGTTGGCAGCATACTGAAACATCTGGGAGGCTCTTGAAAACCAGTTTGGGAACCACCATCTGATTACAGCTCAAGTTAAGGCTGCAACAGCCAAGGGAGAAGCTATAAGAGTTCATCATGAATAATAAAGAATTAGTGAATAAGCCTCTGTTGAACCTCCTGGCCGGATATGTGTATCAGGAAGTTTGATGTAGTGCGTGATGCTTCAATACATCAATGCCCAATACTTGGCAAATATCAGACCACCCATGAAGCCCTGACGACTGCACTGACCATGGAGGTGGTCAAGGTAACAACTATCCTTGTCTGGAAAGTCTGCAGTATTCGTTTATGTGGGACGTGAGAACAACCCCAGGACATCAACAATCTCCCAGAGGTGTACATTGGGAATGTGGTTCGCCAGGACATCCAGTGAAGTACCATCCACACCTGGCCAACAAACTAATGGAAAATGAATAAGTACCGGCATGAAAAGGGGCACATTGGAGCTGTCATCCCGAACCCTTGAATGATGCTGTGTGCTTTGTGCATGATAATGGACAACATCATTGCAGAGGGATGGGTATGTGCGAGGAGGTACCAGATATCAGCAGACATGGGTACGGCCGTGACCAGGTGTGACCTAACATGGTGGAGGGCTTACCATCAAGAAAACCAATCGGCCTTACAAGCGTGCTGGCTTTGGGCAACACCTCGCCTGTGGAGGAGGCCTTGTTGGAGTTGACCTTGGGGCAGAGCATTACAAGTCTGTGGGTGTTTGTCACCGGTTTGGACGACCTTAGGAGGGACAACTGACATTGGCAGGAGGGTCGACAGGACGATGTAATGCTCCAAAGCCCCCGTGAACATGTTGGGGTCTGCAGGATATCCCTAGAGGTGGTTATGTTTAGGCCCCTCAGGAGCGGCAAGGCTGCACTTGGAGGATGAGAGGATCTGCGATTCAGTCTACTGCATCCAGGGGCTGCCCCTAAGGAAGGTGCCAGTGGGGGTCAGTGTGACATTACTTTGAGCTCCCGGGTGGAAGCATCCCAAATTGAATGCTCCTTGGATGACGTCACGTTGCCAAGGAGGCAGAGAGAGTAACTTTGAGTTTTTGAAGGCTAGCTGTAAAAATAATTGTAGCAAAAGAGTTAAGTGTAAAAGTGTCAATTTGTGTAAAGTGAGGCCATAGCTGGTTGTAAATTAAAGACAATTAAAGTAATTGAAAGTGAATATAGTTATAATACATTATGATTCCTATCCTCTTCCATGCTCACAGCCTTCTCACTGGGTTTATATCCCAGAAATAGCAAAACAATGCTTAGGCACATATCGTTGCTAGCAACATTTTGGGAAGCCCTGAGTATAGAATTCAAGCTTGTGTTATATGCAAACAACATCGATTCATGCAGTTCTGGTGTGTACACTTATACATTCAAGAGAGACTTTTTACTCCCCTTTGTAATAAACAAGCTGCAGTCATATAAACACAAGTATATAGCATGCTAGCTGCTTGTACAGTGCAGTGTGTGCGTGGTACCAATTTATAGATACTCAACAAGAGAGATTATATAATTTCAAATATTTAACAACACTGTGTTCAATTACACTTTATTACAATAGTTTATCAAAATTTACAAAATTTGTCAGCTGTTCATAGAAATCATGTACACTGGAGTGCAAACAATGTGGCCCATTTTGCTAGATAGATTTCATTGAAACCTTTTAATTTCTTTCTTAGAATGACTCAAAATAAATGACAACAAACAGATGTGAAGCAATGAGTGATATTACATTCGGTGTAAAATGGAGCGAGACACAAATTACAGCACCTAATGAATTCTGCTGTTGTTGGTGTAAAAAGCTAGAGATGGGCTAGTGGTTGTGAAATGAATGTTGAAAAGCACAGTCTCACATTTCTCTGTAGTACACATAGAAACTAAAGCACAACTGAATATCGGATATAGGTGTGCAAGTGCTGTTTAACTGTGCGACATCTGCAATCCTATAAGTGAAAAAACGATCTCAACTCAAACTAACCTAACCTCAACCTAATTTGTATATTTTAATATTTGCCCTGGTCCATAAGATTTACATACTACTGCATACACATCATACAACTGAAACCCATACAGCTTTCTTGTCAGGCAAAGCCTAATAACTTTGCATTGACATGATATTTAGAATGTAAAAATATTGAAGGAGACACAGAAATAACTTCTGGTCTATCATAACACTGTATACCATTTACTAGAGGTCACTAGTGGTGCTACACATTTTGTTACAGTCCAGTGAAGGAGGACCATGATCATGATGAAGGATAGACACACAGATAAGCTCTGGTCTATCATAACACTGTATACCAATTAGTGTGGAACATTTGGACTGTAATCTTAAGTTACCGAGAAGCCCTACATAAAAATTTATACTAAAAATAGCATAAATGAATGTTTAGTGATATACACAATGCAAATGTGCAACATTTTGAATAACCCCCATAAAAAACTAAATAAAAAGGCATCTACTGTCGTACAGTTGTAAAAAGGAAAACCACCTAAGTTTGCAGGTATGCTAAACTATTAGTTATTACTGTGTAATGATGAAACATAAATGAACTGGGTGATTAAAAAGCATTATTATACAAAAGGACTAGTATTGTCATTCTAATTCTAATGATTACTTGCTATACGGTACTCTACTGGCAAGAAAATAGAGAGCTCATTGGCAGTGTTACCTTTTGCCAATCAATCAAATGGCAAGAATTCTACATTTCATCACCATCTTAAGTCACCCCTTTCCTTTATGTGCCACGTTATTTGCACCCGAGTGTACAGTTTGTGGAACGCTGAATTACTCTTAACTTAGATGTGAAATGCTATGGACAAAAAATACACATGTTTCTTCCTCGCTATATCAGAGCACTGGTTAATAGGAAAACTTGCAGCAAGAGATTGATATATCTGTGAGAATTACAAGAACGGAATGTGCAGTCCAACACTGATAACAGATAGACAAAAACTTGTTTCAAGTGGAGGGAATTCATAGACACAACCACTGCAAGTTGTCACACCTGACAAATACATCTCATTAGGACGAACAAAATCAACATTGATTCATGGCCAGTTTCACCATATTAGTTCATAATTCACTACATCAAATTTGAAGTTTAACCCCTCCCTAAATGCGTCAACTTAAAATTCACCTCTTTACAGCATATATATTTAGAAAAAATGCATGACATTACATTTTTCATACATAAATCCTATATTTAGAATAGAGTGGAAAAGTACCTATCTAATTTACAACCTCTTTTTTACATCTTACCTTTGTACAATATATGTCATGTGCGTTACCTGTTCCTTTTGGACCTCGCCCTTTAGTAACTTTGGTAGCTAATATGTCCCTTTATTCTAACTGCTAGACTTCTCCTATTTTTCTTTCCTTCTTTCAATTCTTAGGTTTCTTGTCCATTTCTCTTCAAGTTTCCTTAAAAATGTCCCCATATTTTTCACTGTCTCATGCCCTGTACTTGTTAACATTTTCATGTCTGTGATTTTCCCACTCCTATTATTCCATTTGTTCTGAATTCAAAAAAATTATTGCAAAATATTACTATGAAAAATCAAAGAATAAAAGATGGGAACTACCGAACATTCAAACAGTAATTCCTGAGTATCCTCGAAAAACAGCAGTTGCAACCTTCAGGTTGATTACAGGACATGATTGTCTGGCAAAACATTTAAACAGAATTGGGATATATTCTTCACCACTCTGTCCTCTATGTGATCTGCAAGAGAAAATGGATCGAGACCACCTTCAAATATGCCCGGACACTTCTAGTGCCCCATCCATCAGTGAAAAATATTGGAGAGCAAGAGGATTAATGACTTCATTGTCAGAAATCCAGCATTAGCTAACAACAATTATTCCATTTGCTGCCTCCTCCATTCGCGCACTTGCCTCTGGCACAGAGGACTCAGGTTCGAGTACCAGCATGGGGATTTTATCCCCTCTGGGAGGTCTGGCGCAGGTTGCACCCAGCCTCGTTAGTCCCGGGGGACCAATTGAGGAGCTACTTGATGGAAAAGTAGCAGCCCCAGGTCGTGAAGACTGCATAACTGGCCGGGAGGGATCGGGACGCTGACCACTTACCACCCTCCAGTACTGCACCTCACCAATGATGCCTGTAGTGGACCAAGGTGGGGGATGCAGCGGCTGGGCAGTAAGGCTTGGTTCTTCAAGGGCTGTTTTTAGCCTCCTCCATTCTCTCACTCTACCAGACAATGTTCCAAACTCTCCCTTGTCCCATATGTAATGCATTCTTCTACTTTATCGCCTCTTATTCCTTTCCTTAATATTACCTTGTTCTTGCTTATGCAAATCCTCTCTCTTGTTTATTTTACAGCATTATGCTTACTGTAAAGTTTTAAATGTTTTTGTGATTCTAAGTATAAAGTTAAAGCTTTCCTTGTAGCAAAGAATCATTTGACCCAATAAATGCTGCTTATTTCAAGCAATATTTGCAATCTTTTCCTTAATAGGCATTAACAATTTGGAGATAAATCTAACGAAAATTAAAACATGGCTTTGCCCTTCTCCCAACCTTTTCTTGTCCTCATTACAGCACCATGCCTCTTGTCCCTTATTACAAAGCTGTCAGCAGTTCATTGCTCAGTACTTAAACCTAATCCCTTGCAAGAACCCGTAACACAATAAGAAACTGAGAGATGGCCCAAACAGTGCATTTTACTAAATTCGTTTTGTGTAAATCCAAACCTGTTTCAGAAATTCTTACACATTTGTATCCACAATATATAACATTCCTAACAATCAACAATGTCAAACCTGTAATTCCAGACTTTTGATCACATATAAGTGTGCACACGCACATGCCTATATTCATAAACATATTCTATTGAAAAGTTCATTTACACATTTTTGGGTACCCAGAAATAAATCTTGGATACTGTTTTGTGGAATTTTATTTCTGCCAATAAACAACGCCATCAACCAATTGCCAATATTTTAGCTTTCTACTAAGTTATAAAACATTTGTGAATTAACTAACTCTCAAAGAAAATGTATTAACAAATATACCCACGCCAATGAAGCACCTTGCAGAAAGAAATAATATTCAATGTTCCCTTAAATGTGAGCCAATGCAGTATGGTGAAACTGGCCGTTAATTGTGCAAAGATGCGAGCACCATTTCGGAATACTGATTTCCAAACACCCACTTTTGTGCGCTCCTTGTTCCTTTAACTATGCAGTTTATCATGCTATATACTGTAGCAGTAAAAAGACTCTGACAAAGAGATATACAACGCATGCACATTTACCTGCACCACCTAACCCCACCCCCCCATGTACAAATGTTTTCTGTTTTGTTGTGTCTGTCGTCCTAGTCAGTCTTCTTTGTGGCATTCGTGGAATCCGTCTTCGTTGGAGTGGTGGCAGTTTTCCCATATGAGGATGCCTTGCTGATCTTTGTCACACCAATTAGCTTGGATAGCAGGAGGAAAACTGCAATCATAAAGGTACAGTACTTAATCATCTGTTACATTCACATGAGTTTCCCTACCCACTACATTTAATTACTTTGTCTACCTTGTACAATTTACGCCCAGTATTATAAAGGCGGTTTAAACTCCAGTAAGGTTTAAACTATAGTTTTAAGTTTTACTTTGTATTGAAAATGTTATTCTTCAGTTGAACTTTGCTAAATTCTATGTTGTAATACGGCAGTCACAGCTGTAGATACATCTGGATATTGGGGAGGTATTTGAGGAACTATTAAATGATCAAGTTATTCACAAACACCTCAGGTAACCGAACTTTCTTAAATAGACCACAACACTTGCAGATGTGGAATGACCACAAATATTTAAACGATTCAGATTTATGATTTTCTAAAAATTTTTTATGACTTTATTAATTTTTTGTAAATGTTCCTTTTACAGTGCATTTGTAGATTGGCCGCATTGCTCTGCAGCGACACTGGACCAAGTGAGGGCAGGCGCACCCTCTGCTAGAGTTACACGTGAACAACCGACAAGTCATGAGTACAGAACACTAACTACTACACTAACTTACATTATACCGCTTGCAAAAGTTAAAGGCATGTGAACGCTGGCCAATGCTCAAGCAAAGCGCTGTTGCCAAGCGTAGTGCGTGTACCGGCACAGGTTCTGTACATAAGAGCGCGTGAGATGCGTGTACCACATTTGGCAGCATTGGTAGGCGGGGTAAGCTTAGGATTCGCTGGAGTCTGCAGTACCGCCCACCTCCATATGCCTTTAACTTTTGGAAAGATTATAGGCTTATCTATCACAATGCGGCCCAAGTGACCTAGCTGTCGATGGGCCCTTAAACACCACTCACTCACTGTATCACTACAGATGTTGGAATTGATAACTTTCAACGTGAACACATTTGAGAGGTAGAACTGGAACTTAAAAATTCAATGCCACAGCTGGAATTTGAATCAAACATTGCCCACACACGGCTTGTGTGTTTAAAAACACCAACAGTAAGTTTGTTGGCATAAATAAATAATAATTAATTAATTACTGTAGTGAACACATTTGCTACATCTTCAAAAACAATTCTGATTTACAGAAAGTCCTCATATTATTCATGAAATTCATCACGCTGCAAAAGTTGGGGTTTGGTGTGCCGTTAATGCATGTAGAATTATCAGTCCCATATTTTACAACACAACAGTTTATTCACCATTTATGTAAATTCTGTTTTGAATATTTTTTTTCCTGCAACTGACAAGAAATGAAAGATTGTGTGGCAGGTTTCAGCTATAACACACACTGTTGGGAATTCTGTGCATGAATTGGGAAGTGTGTATGGTGACAGAATAATTAGTCCACAATTGTGGCCACCTCGTTCCCTGATCTATCTCCATGCTACTTTTTGTTTATGGGGAATGTTAAACCAAGTGAGGCACCAAACCTGTAGATGTTACAAGAACTGAAGGACAAAATCATAAGAAATACAGGCAATCAGTCAACATGAGGTTTTGCGAGTAAACCAGAACTGATTTCAGAGATATAGGAATGTGTTAGTGTTCAAGGTCATCAATTTCAACATGTGATGTAATGCAGGTTTAGTGTCCTGTACTCATGACTTGCCAGTCGATTGATTACGTGTAACTCTGGTGAAGGGCACGCTGGCCCTCACTCCGCCCGGTGCCATTGTAGGGCAGTCCAGTTAATCTACAAACACTTGTAACGGGTTTTGGGAAGCCACTTGTAACAGAGTACGTTGGGTGCCACTTTTGTGATGGTCTCTTTTCTGTCACATGAAATGCCTTGCTAGCTCATCCGGTGCAGTAGCTGCCCCTCCGCTGTGCGCCGCTGCGTTGATCTTGATTGGGATTAGGTAGGCATGAGTAGAATATTTCTCAGGCGCGAGGTTAGATGACAAATACAGCACAGACGTTTTCTGATTTTATTCTCCACCACGTCATTGCCTCGAAGTGCCGACCTGAGCAAGTTTCTGGTATTGCGTTTTAAGATCGCTATTTACTTCTCCTCACGCTAATCACTGTCGCCTTTCACACATCGCCGTTTTTGGCGCAAAACTATCATATTCGCGATACAGGTTCACCCTCGTAGCGACATCGCAACAAACAGACCGTCAGTCCCCGTTCTCTTCCAAGTTTTCCTATTTATATCTCACCCCCGCACTTTCTCTCTAGTCCTGTTATGGGGGAGGGGTGTGTTTTCCCCAGCTGTGTCCTTGGACTTTAGGCAAAACGTGCCTCGGCACAAGATGACAAAAGATGTTTTGTCCTCTGGCCTTCAGAAATGTGCTCAGGTCAACATACTTTCAGGAGGCAGCTTCTTTACACAATACAAAATTATACTTATACCTAAAAGTCTTATATTTACATTCTAATTCTAAAATTACAAATATATGTACATAGAAGTTCCTGTCTCACACTATATTTGTTCTGGCATTTATAAAAAATTAACGCATACTGATAATTACATAAAAAATAAAAGTTTTAATCCTTTATATAAACTTGATGCTTTTAATAGTTTAATTAATATGTTAATATACTCCTTAATAAGGAAGAATTTTATAGAGAATAAAAACACATCGACACTGAATTAAATAATGGTTTTAATACAGACTTTATACACAGAAACATAAATTTAAATATCAAAAGGCTGTAAAAAGGAGTTTCTATCCTTAAAAGAAATAAAAGATTATATTTTTAAAAAATTTACTTACCACCCTTGGGCTAATAAAACAATTTACACAAATTTTTAAAGAACATAGAATAACTTTGGTTCCTTAAAATAAATATAATATAAAAATAATATATTAAATTTTTGTAAAAAGGATCAAATTTCAAATTATGAAAAATGTTGCACTTGTCAATTTAGCTGTTTGGATTGTGTCAGGGTTTATATTGGTAAAACTAAATGTCATTTGGAAACCAGAATAAAGGAACATTTAGAAATATTATATATATATAAACAGATTGATAAACCAGCTGTGGCATATATTTGGTCATTTAATCATGAAATAAATCCAGATGTTAAATAATTAAAACAATTAATGGATCCATTGACTTAATGTTTGGGAAAAGACATTCATTTTGAAAAATAAGGACCATGTTATGAATTTTGAAATACTGCCAATTGATTCTGTTAAATTTCTTTTGTTTTCATCGGTTGTTAATTCAATAGGAAAAAATGTTTAAAATAATGTAAAAGAAGTTTTATGAAATCTTGGTTTGTGATTAATTTTCAACATACAGTAAATACAAAAGGTTCAGCATCCCTTGTAATGCAACCAAAAACAAGAGTGCAATGTCATTTCAACACATTCCAGGCTATTGATAACAAAATGATTAGACGGTTGATCTGACTGACAATGTGAGTTCAAACAGTGTTCAAGTTAACTCCACCTTTCATTAAATGTATTTTTAAAACTTTTTGAGTATGTCTTTCTGTCTGCAGAAACCGAGATACAATAAATGCAATAGTTTCTGAAATATTATTGATTCTATTTCACTATGTTGCTCTTGGATACGCCGCATAAAAATAACAATGTTGAAAATATTCCATTTTACTCTGTAAATAATAATTGTTTCATAAATACAGGCCAGATATGCATATTATACTGTTTTTTTAAGTGAATCACTCATTTCTCATGTGCTGCTGTAGTTTATACTTCTGTGTTTGCACCAAATACGATACATTGATATTAAAAGGAAAAATGGTGTCATATACTTACAAAATGCAATGATTCCAATGCCTATTGAAATATAAATAGTGTTCCCTGAAGTGAGTAATCGAAGCAGACAATACATCATCGGCACCAATACAACGAAGGCCCATAAGCAGGTGTTCGCTAGAGTGTAGTGACGTCTTGGAAGACGAAAGCCTTCAACTCTTTCAACACCACTTTCCTTAAAGAAATCTTCAGTGTTCAAGAAACTGTCAGTCATTGAATCCTATAAAGGAAAGAGCAAATCATATTACTGTTTTGGGATTCAATATGTAAAGTGTATAGACATGGAAAACAAACTTATGTTAAGCATCATTCCACTTTCTTGAACAAAACTTTACATAGAGGAATGTGTTACACAGTTCAATAGTATTATTACAAGTTGATTTATTGACATCTCACTTTTATGAAAACATCATTCACTTGTTGCCAATGCCCTATTGCTTGAGGTTCCTGTGATGCTGTTGTCCTCTGGTGGCTTCTCAAGGAACTTCCTGCTGAGCTTATTGCTTGGCAGTAACTTAAAATTGAAGACTCAATTTTGTTTAAAAAAAGAAAATGTTCTTTCAGGCTGTTAACTGTTTTCCATTTGAAACACTTTTAAGAGTATTAGTCCTGGATTGGTAGTTTTCTTGCCAGAAGTGAGATATCTTTTCCTGTTTAGGTTTCAGATCCCTAGATGTTCCTTTGCCCTTCTTTTTAATTTCCTTTCTGTTTTCTCATTATTGATTTTGCTGCTGTCTTTGAATATCAACACAAAAATCACAATATGCTAATCTGATTGCAACAAAACCTATATCTTGTGAACTGACAAGCTGATAGATTTTTTCATTGTTTCTCTGAGTCCTCTAGATAAACTTCACATTGGATTATTATTTATTTATGCCAACAAACTTACTCCTGGTGAAGCATGAAGCGGCAGGTCTGTGGTTTAAATCCCGGCTGTCGCATTGAATTTTTCAGTTCCAATTCTACCTCTCATCACACTGGATATTCAAAACCACGACCTGAAGTCCTATATTAATTCTAAAGCAAATATAAAAATAAAAAAGGTGATACAGCAGAATCCCAATAACTCGACATCTGTATAACTCGATGACCTTTTTTCTATTTTTTGTTGTTGTCAAACTTGACAGTAATAATTTCTATAACCCACTAAACAGTGTAAACAGTATAGGTAAATTTGCGTATATTTGAATAAGCTAGTAACAGTGATGTCAATCTAAATTATTATAAAAACTGAATGTGTTAAAACAACCTTATCATTAATTCATTACCCATAATTTAATTATTTTGCAGTGTAAGAATTCCAATGATTTTAAACCTATTTCAGACATTTATGTGATAAATATAAACAAATTTTGTATGATCTTTCAATTGCACTATGTGGTTTTACTTTCTCTAGCTTCTTCGAACATCTATATTCACTAACAGTCTAACTGTCTGAACAAATACAAAATAGACTGTTTCCAAAATTATTTAAATTGTTTTACAGTCTTAGCAAACTATATATTTTTATACAAGTTTTACATACACTAAAGTTACTTTAATTTGTAAATTTAAGTTAAAAGGTATTATTGTTTGAGAGGTAGAACTGTAATTTAAAAATTCAATACCACAGCTGGGATTTAAACCACAGAGCTTCCACTAACCTCTTAAACATTGCCCACACACGGTTTGTGTGTTTAAAAATATCAACAGTAAGTTTGTTGGCATAAATAAATAATAGGTATTGTTGTATTAAATTATTTTGATTTCTCTGATGAAGTTTCTTTGATGATCTCCCTAATCCTGAAAGCACTTACGTGGAAGACTATCAATTGCTGTAAATGTGGGTTCATTCAAGCACCCACAATCACTACTCCTTTATTTATTGTCCCTATAGACTTGAGTTATTTAGAGACATTAGAGTATGCACATTTTGTCCTAAAAAAACATGCAAATCATTATCTGGGGTGTGCACATTTTGCTTGCCACTACGACCAGAATTCTTTGGCCATCTTCAGTTTATAGTTTTGGTAATGTTTTAACACCTGTTCTACTAGTGTGGCACCACAGGTGGTGGGTACTAGTGATATATTAAATAAAATAACTGTGAAATGAAACATTGGAAAGGAATGTTTCAAAGCTAAGTTAAGAGCAGTATTTGCCAGTTCTGAAGACAAGGGAAAACCTGGAGTAAACTTCGGTCAGGGAAGACGGTCCTGGTGTGATCTGAACCTTGGATTTTTCGTTCACGAGTTCTTGCTGTAACAATCTTGGCTACATCCCCTCTATGTCAGTGTTTGTAGATCGGTGTATCGTCAAAAACAGTTTTACATATGTATGGTTACTATGATGACAAAATTAATCTGCCTGCCATATCTATTAACCGCCTCCGTAGCGCAGTTGGTAGTGTGCTTGCCTCTGGCACGGAGAACCCAGGTTCGATTCCCGGTACCAGTATGGAGATTTTATCCCCTTTGAGAGGTCTGGCACAGAGTGCACTCAGCCTCGTTAGTCCCAGGGGGACCAATTGAGGACCTACTTGATGGAAAAGTAGCGGGCCCAGGTCGTGAAGACCGAATAACTGGCTGGGAGGGATTGGGACACTGACCACGTACCACCCTCCAGTACTGCACCCCACCAATGAAGCTTGTAGTGGGCCAAGGTGGGGGACACAGAAGCTGGGCGCTAAGGCTTGGCTCTCCATGGGCTGTAATGCCGGGGCTTAGTTTTTTTTAGTTTTTAGTCATACCTATTAAAGTTAATTTCTGTGTTAACCGTTACAAGTAATTAAGCAAAAATTGAAGCTATTAACAGTGAAACAACAGAATCTAAAATAAGAGCAAATTAGAAACTAAAAGCTTCACTTATCTTAGCTTTGAAAATAAGTTGGATACAACTTGAAACTAGTCAGCTATGGAAGATCTTGCAATATTACTAAGATAAGTGAAGCTTTTAGTTATTTCTGTAACAAGAAAGTACAGTGTCATAGATTGCATTATAGAGGTGGATCATACACACAAGATATAATTTAATCAGAGGTATTCTATTTTAACAATTTAAAGCAATTAACATTCAGATTGGAGATGCTACTCCCTCTGTATGTTTTAATAGTCATTTACCAGGGAATATTATATGAGAAAGTTTGTTTTATAAATAAACTTTTGTGGAATTATTGTGAAATTATGCCACAATTACTCAACTTTCATGTGTTTATTTACTTTAGAGTTCATCACCTGACTATTCAATAGGGCTGGAAGGAAGCCAAAAGATCGGCTGTATTGAATACTAATAAGAACGTGCCATATTGCATATAAGAGGCTCCAAAGGAAAATACAGCACTATAGTCAAACCAATATTTACAAGAACTAAACTTTAAATTAATTAGTAATGATATTTTAAAATGTGATATTGTAGAAATACAAATAACACTTAAACACTGTACAATATTAATATGCAACATGCTCACATAAATGTTTCCATAACACACAGCACCGGACTGATATTTCTGTCGCTAGATGGTATATAATAGAATGCTAATGACCCACTATCTCGAGGTAGATCTGCGTAATGCAATGAATTAATTACAAAGTAACCAGTTACTTATGCAGCTGTTACTAACTAAAAGCTACTTTCTGTACCAATTACTTTTGTGACTTACTGACTAATTTTGTTAGTACTACTGAATAACTTTTTGTTACTGTTATTGAGTAAATAGTTACCTTTGTAGGCATTATAATAATGCAACTGTTACTTTACGTTTTGGCTATTGCTAATGTTGATGCAAAAAGAACTGTTCTACCAGAGAGTAAACAAATTCCAAACAGGCTGCGAAATGTTTTGCCTGTCTGCGTCCTCAGCGCTCATTGTCATCTGCTGCTATCATAGAAAGGCATAGATGAAAACATACAAATTTTTAAAACTACTTTTAAAGATTTTACTTACCAACTTTAAGAAAAGAGATCGTTAATGGAGCTCTGAGATAATTAATATTGTTTATGAAGTATCCCTTCATAATGAAAAAAATGGTGTATGGGGCGCCATTAGTGGAGAAAGAGTTATACAACAAATTTTTTTCAAATCGACAGTTAACATCCCTACATATGTAAATACAATTTTGCCCCTCCCCCCCATATTTTTTAGACAATTAACCGATAGGGAGCGTGATTTTGCCTTTTTTCCCCCAACAAGGCTCTGCAACAGCTCATACAGCCAATCTTTCAATGAGAACAATTGAAGGTGTCTTTCTGGACAGAATTATTATTAGAGATTTGTGGTCCCCTTAGTTCACTGACCTAATCTCCTGTGATTTCTATCTCTGGGGTAACTTAAAACAAAGTGTACAAGATAACCTGAAGAATTAAAATAATTAAAACAAAATATCTGTCAGGAAATGACCAGCATTTCTCAACGTGAATTATGGCAAGTAATGGATAGTTTCCTAAACAGGTGCCAAAAATGTTTGGACAATGACAGTGGCCAGTTTCAGCATCTCCTTTCATAAAGTTGGTAAATAAAGCCTTTAAAAGTAGTTTTAGAAGTGAGGCAGTATTTGTATATGCATCCCCTATAGTGAACAATTTAAATGTGAACTTGACTTCAGTTTAATGTTTGTCTAGAATCATTCTTTTATCAACAAATGTTAAGAGACAAATTATAATGGCTCTCTTAGCGAGTTTGAGACTGTGATTATTCTTAAAATATGACCACATGGAATGACATCACAAGTGTAACAAAGCATAATATTATATGAATGCAGTATCCTAGCAATGAGGGAATGTTGAATTCTCTCTTCATGTGACAACTTCAGCGAACGTAGATGCAGAATTTGTGCCGCTAAACTAAAAGGATTATTAACTGTTTTAAATACTCCCAGACCAAGCTTTTATTGCAAAGAAGTAATTCTTTTAGTGATTCTTTGAAAAGTTAAGTATATTATCTAAACTAAGACAATACTATTGTAAGAGGCGAGAAAAAGGAGATAGTTTGTGTATGTGTGAAAACTTGCTAAATCTTAGGACGCACAATCTCAAGCTTGTTAAAAAGTTTAAGTATCTAGCTAAAAATCAGCAATTATGACTTTCCATACAAGTATAGAAAGTATAACGACTGAATTAAAGCATCAGATTCAGAATTGAGTTTGCTTTATTTCTGTACCATGCCCGAGATAAGAAAAGAGTACTCATCGCTCTTGCAAACTGGAGATAAGAAAAGAGTACTCATCGCTCCTGCCAACTGGAGATAAGAAAAGAGTACTCATCGCTCCTGCCAACTGGAGATAAGAAAAGAGTACTCATCGATCCTGCCAACTGGAGATAAGAAAAGAGTACTCATTGCTCCTGCCAACTGACACTAACTGTTCCTATCGACACAAAAACAATCATCCCTTACAAACGCTCGTTGCAAAAGTTTGTATGGTTTCATCTGCGCCTTTCTATGATAGCGGCAGATGGCGAGCACCGAGGATGCAGATAGGCCAAACACAGCACAGTTTTATGCTCTCCCCAAAGAAACTTTTGCATATACTTAGCAAATGCAAAGCAATGCCCCACAATAGAACAGGGCATTGGAGTTTGCTTTTCAAGCTCCAGAATAAATTGCTGTAACATCACCCAGGAAAATTATTACAGGCTATATTAAAAGCATTAAATTAAACTGGGACCTATAGAGCAGGGTCCATAATCCAATGTCTCCCATCTCCAATTTTATTTCTTGTCCCCATCAATCTAATACCTTTCTCTACTTCGTCTATCCATCTACTTCTTAGGCATCTTCTTTTCCTCACTCCATACATCTGTGCTCTCAGTATTTTCTTTTGGGTTTGTTCATCCGACATTTGTTCAACATATCCCAACCATTTTACTCTTCTTGTTTTTATAAATCCTACAATATTTTCTTTTTCTAATATTTGTTCAATTTCATCATTACTTCTGATTCTCCATCATCTTCCCAAACAGCTCTGTATATTCTCCTTATAATTTTTTACTCAAATATTTTTGTTATCTATTTGGGCTGCTGTGAGTGTCCATAACATACTTATTAGAGCTTTATATAATTTAATCTTTGTTGCTCTTGATAATTTAGAAGACAAGAGCTTAATATTGGCAAAAAAGACTTGCCTACCATTATCCGAGTATTAATGTCTTGTTTTATTAGATTTTTGTTATTAACTTTAGTTCCTAGGTATATGAAGTCTTTGACACCTTGAAAAGTATACCGATCTACAGTTATACTTCGCATAAGTCTTCTTCCTTCAGTTGCAGAAACTTTTAAATATTACTTTTGTAACCAATAAAGCATAAAAGATTGACAAAAGCTTACTGCACAAAAAATGTACATCTCATTAAAATATATAATTTAAATCCAATAAATGTTTGTGGCATTAAGTATTTCCATGGTATTCTTTCTTATTTGTTTGAATTTTTGAGTACCTATACATTTTCAAGTGATAAGGTGCCACTTGTTTTTTCTCATGATCATGTAAGGAGCATAGGATTTCAAAGGCATCACATACCAGTCTACTGTTTAACCTACTGTACTCCTCTTGTACTTTTAACAAAATGTGTAATGAAAGTAAGAAATAGAGGGCAGGGCAGGGCATGTCACCTTCTTTTGATAGAGCTGATACAGCCACTGAGCAGCAGCTTCATCGTCCTCTGGAACTTGGTCCAGGGGAATGCGTTCCATATACATGAAACCTTCTACACGTCTCCCCAGTAACAAGTCCATGACGGTGGGTTTCTCTCCTCTGAAACAGACACAAAGTTCAAGTCAATCTTTTGGCAACTTGCCAGTCTGAGTCAATTGGATATTGACCTTAACTAATCAAAGCTAATAATGCTGCAGACAAATTGGTGAAGCAAGGTCTAAACAAACAAGCACTGTTTCATGCTCTAAACCAAGTTAAACCTCATTCTCTTCTCTTTAGGTTACCATATACACCAACACATACAGGCTTTTTTAGAAAACTAAAATTCACTCATATTTAAAAAAATTTGATGTGTTGCACTCACATGACTTTCTCTGCTCTTGTAGAAACTTTTATTCCTATATCTTTGTGTTAGTTGAGATAAACATTTGCAGAAATTACCTTATTGTTTATCTTCTTGTAGGTACAAGGAGGACAAGGGAATACAGTAGACCTTGAGTGATAGACAAATCTTTTAAAACTTTTGGTTTACCAGTCATATAATATTTATGAAGTTGCTATGTAGGACGATATATATACAAGGGCAAATCAAAACGTAAGTTATACCTCCAAGTTATGGCCATTTATTAAACCACTTACACATAGGCAACATGGCTATGATAACACAATGTTGTATGTCACCAAGAGACTGTAAACATTTATCAGATCAGGCAATCAACTTTTCCATTCCAAATCCGTAGAACTCACCTCCAGTACCATGTAACCACCTGAGTATAGATGCTTCACCTCTTCATCAGTTCAGAATCGTCATCCAGTGAAATCCTTTTTCATTTTACCGAACACATGGTGATCACATGGCACTAAGTTTGCACTGTATGGAAGATGTTGCCATACCTTCCATCTGCATTGCTGCAGCAGTTCTGACTTTGGTGGGCCATGTGAGACGTTGCATTATCGTGCAACAAAATCACACCGGTGCTCAATTTTCTCCACTGCTTTTAATTGCCTTATGCAACTGGTTCAACGTTTGACAATAAGAAGCACAGTTAATTGTTGTCCCTTTCAGCATAAACTCCATGTGCACCTCACCCTCCATGTCAAAGAACACTGTCACCATCACCTTTCCTGCCTAAGGTGGGGCCTTGACTTTCATTGTGGTGATGTGGTATGCATCCATTCCATTGATGTTCTCTTTGTTTCAGAGGTGAAGTGGTGGCCCCACGTTTCATCCCCTGTGATGATTTGCCACAGAAACTATTTGCCCTCCACAGAATATCATTGCAAAAATGCCAGTGGCAATTGGAAACATTGCCCCTTATGAACATCAGTGAGCAGCCATGAGACCCATTTGGAACACTTTATGAAATCCAAGGTGCTGGTAAACAATGGAGAATACACTGCCATATGAAATGTTCAGCATGCTGGCAATTTCCTGTACTGTTATGTGCCCATTCTCTCTAATGATCACATCCACATGGTCAACATTTGCAATGGTACTGGACGCTGCGGACCTGCCTTCGCAATATTCAACAATAAGATCTGTGCATCAGGCATAAAATTCCATACACCATTTTACAATACCTGGGCAAGAAATTGCATGCTTAGCACATAAAGCAGTGATTTCACGATGAATGTCTGTGCAATTGAGCTATTTAGCCCATAGAAATCTGATTGTTCCATGCACCTTCAATTTGGAATGAACATCCATTGAGCCTACCCTAGTCTGCATACACAATACGAGATACCACAACACTACCCTTCCTATTGGATGTATCAGGAATTACTGTAGCTTGCTACACATTGGCCACGGCAAGCAAATGTAACTTACATTTTGATTTGCCTTTGTATATGCACATGCCTCAGTTGTACGGGCAGGGCTAGGTAGCATGGACAACTGGAGGCCGGTGCTCACTTATTGATCTGGAGGAGAAGGGCTGGTAGCTGCTATCCATTCCCTTTAAAGGATTCCTGTCCAAGCTGTGCTTAGCTGTAGGCCATTGCACCTATAATTTCTTATACAGTTCCCGATGAAGTTATGAGTTTGGGATGGTCATTTATTGATCACTCATTTCCTGATCATGGCCATGTAGTTTAATATGGCTGAAAGCTCGAGCAACTTCATAAATATTACATGGCTCTAATACTACCTGAGAAGCTCTAATCAATAATTACACCATGAAAGTTTCAAATCTTATATTTAACTAGCTTTAGTTCATTTATACATATATTAAGTAGGTATTTATCTAAAATCCAAATTTACTTGTGAGACATCTAACCAGCTAAGTTACAGTCTAAGTCAGACAGAAGGGGATAATATTATGAAGTAGTATATTTTTATGAAGTTTTGGTTCTCGAGAAGTAGTCCCCGCCCAGAGGTCCGAATGGGGGACTATTTTAACTCCGGAACATTTTACCCCTCGAGTCATATTGCATAAATATTGAAGAGACTTAGCAATAAATGTAACCGCTTTTTAGAGAGCACCATATTTTTATGTTTTGGCGGTCAGATCGCTCTCTCACAACCCCCAGAATGTCTGGAGGACCACACCTGTCATTGGTTTACGGGTCTCACCGACCTGACCGGGAGAATTATCAAAATAAATTCACCGACTATATCCTCTGATTACCAATCAGAGGACGTATACATGCCATGACAGGTCAGCATGTTATGGGTTAAGGTTTTATAGAGAAATGGAGAGGTTGGAAAAATAAAGACTCCCTAGCCCTCAGCAACCCTAATAGCATCGGGGTCGGAAGAGAACAAGAGTTGACCAAGGTAAGGTCAGATAGAAAAGTTACAGTGAGGAGCAAAACACCAGTAAGTGGAAGTAATGTTCTGCTCAGCTTGGGTACCTTGTGGTCGCTATTCACATATCCCCTAGACGGAGACCCCTGAGTATAATTATATAAAAATATATATATTATTAAAAATTATATATACACATAGAATTCCAAGGAGCGTCCAGGTTTTGCTTTAAGATCCAGAACAGGACACACATTAACAAGAAAGTACCTATATCATTTTCACTTAACAGAATTGCCTGTGTCCACCCTTTAAGATTCATATTCATGTTATACTCACAATGTCTAATTGGATATTGTGACCTCTATGTTAATAAATAACACACCTGTTTATGAGGGACCTGTTCATACTTATAGCGTACAGCTGCCTCTCTTAAACAGTAATTGCTACCTTGGTACATTTTCAACCCATTAGACTGAAGTTCTCTTTGAGCATTTAGAGAAGTCCAGTTGTATTTACATAACCTTCTCCACCAATTACAAACCATACATCTGATTGTATCCACATTCATTTATTCACAATATATCTTTGCTTTACTTAGGCATGAATAAAACTTAAGATGTGCCTCATTACAACATATGGGAGAACAGTATTAACTATTAGTTTCTAGTAACCAGCTATTACAATGGGAACGGGAAAAATGGTTAGGAAAAGTAATTGCAAGCTTTAATGCATGTTCATTAAATGAAATTTCCATGGCATATTTCAATATGGAAGTGGGAGTGTAAAACTAAAAACAGATAGAGAAGTTCCCATAAAACTGTAGTAAGAACATGTGGGCAATGAACAAGAAACTAGTTAACTAATAAAACCAGAAAAAGCAGTTTTACAATTTCTTGCTAATTTTAAGGCAGTTAAAATAGGAAACAGATGCTAGGATAAGACATGTGTAAAACGAATGTATATATAAGCTAAATTAATACATGTAATATTACATACAACTTCTGTAAAGGAACGTGTCATTAAATCTGTTAAAAAAAAAATTCTGACTATCGAAATGTCTTACGTTATTAAAAGTTATAGTTCATAGAAAACACATATATTACATATATGTCTACATTCTTTCTGTAGTAAGTTTATGTCAACCCTTTAAAGTTTCCTTGTAAAACAGAAGTGTGTATTATTGAAACACATAAAGGGTACTTCGTAGATTCATTACAGTAAAAAAATGTGATAGCTATTGATTCACCGATATTCAAAACTAGTGACACATCAAAGCAGTCATTTCAAACGAACGTGTCCTCCTTTGGAAGTGTAAAGGAACCATTCCACTATTCTGAACTGGCACTTCTTTACTAGCAGTTTGGTGTTCTGGGACTATAATGCTTCTTGTTTAAAGTTCACATAGGAAAGATAAAGCTTTAATCAGCCCTTCCTATTGAAGTTTCTTTTAAAGCAGAATTATGGTTTGAGGACAACAGAAAGTAATGTGTAGGTTAATGTGCATGCAGGACTGAGAGTGCCAACCTAAGGGATGGAGTGAAATTTACTGCTCAGGCCTGATTTTAAGTACTTGTAATACAGAGAAATTAAGATTACCCATTATTTAACTTTGCGATGTGGGCAAGTCTTACAGTCAGTGAGTGGGTACATGAGTGAATAAGATACTGAATTAAGGAGTGGTACAAAAATCATCGTTCTGCAAGTTAATTTGTGATAATGGTGAAGTGCGGTGAGTTCAGTTACAGCATGGGATTGGAGACATGGGTTTGACTCAGTGAGTGAAATTCCTGTGAGGGATTTCACCCACCAGTAATTTTATAGTATATAATGAGACAACAGTGAAAAATACAATAATAACATGGTTTACCCCTACTAACTTTTAATGATTTCGCACCCTGGTTTGACTCCCCTGAAGGGAAACCAGCTAAAAGTGGTCAGACGGATTGCTGCATTACACCACTATATCAATGACAACACGAAAAGTTGATCAGACTCCCATTCAATACATGGCACAAGAGAAATTTTATACATACACTAAAGACTCAGGAGAGCTTTCTTTCCAAAATTCAAGACATCAAGAAGAATGTATACCTTCCTAATTCAAAGGAAAACTTCATATCTAAAGTCAATCCGACACAAACATTAGACATCACATATTATTTACACCTGATAGAAGAAGTTAAGAAAAGTGATACTCCAACTAGTGTTCTAAAATTATTGGCATTAGAGACAATCCATGCTAGATTTCCAGAACACGAATGGCTCCATATTTATACTGATGGATCATTAATATCAAACCAAGATGGAGCAGGTGCTGGAGTCACATGTCACCTCTTTTCCTATTACAAATCTTTAAGTTATGGAACTACAAACTTTGATGGAGAAATTGAAGCAATTCGAATGGCCCTACAAAATCTTTTGTACAGAATTTCACATTTTCAGCAAGCAGTTATTCTCTCAGATTCCAGGGCAGCAATTATAGCAATTACTTCCAAGTTGTCACCAAAAAACCAAACAATTATAGAATGTTGGAAGATGCTTAGCCATCTAACAGCACTTCAAAAACACCTAGTCTTCCAATGGATACCAGCTCACTGTGGACTGAGTGGTAATGAGAAAGCTGATTTTCTTGCAAAAAAGGGTACCGGCAATGTGCAGAAATCAATAGTTAATCTTCCATTTTATGCAGCTAAAAGATTAGTCAACTCTGAATTCAAAAAAATTATTGCAAAATATTACTATGAAAAATCAAAGAATAAAAGATGGGAACTACCAAACATTCAAACAGTAATTCCTGAGTATCCTCGAAAAACAGCAGTTGCAACCTTCAGGTTGATTACAGGCCATGATTGTCTGGCAAAACATTTAAACAGAATTGGGATATATTCTTCACCACTCTGTCCTCTATGTGATCTGCAAGAGGAAATGGATCGAGACCATCTTCAAATATGCCCGGCCACTTCTAATGCCCCATCCATCAGTGAAAAATATTGCAGAGCAAGAGGATTAATGACTTCATTGTCAGAAATCCAGCATTAGCTAACAACAACATTTTTATGAAGCAGTATATTTTTATAACACTGCACCATAAAGCAATGTTTATGAAAAGTATTCAAAGGGACTACTACAACCTGCTTACCACTCAATTCTTAATGGGATAAATCCCAATTTGTGCTAACAATTCTAGTATAGATCATTCTGTTAAAATGTGACACAAGGCACAAAAGCACAATTTGGCCTTCATGCAGATGTTTACTTACTTTTTAAATGCAAGTTGAACATTGTAGATAGCTCCTACTTTCTCCCGAAGGTAAGGCATGCTGACGGTGAAGCCCTTGGTGCGAGGGGTCAGATGATGTTTCAGCACCGGTAGACCTTTCTCCTGAGCAAACTTTTTACTTGCTTCATGCTTCTCATCTGTAAATCTGGTGCCTTCTGCCATCAACAAAAGCTGCAATCATATTATACAAACCTTCAAAGCAATCAAATACAAGTATTCATTGTAAAACTATTAACTTTTTACTTTCTGTACCACATAGAGAGGTTATTGCTTCTGCCCAAAAATGAAATACCAAGTTTCAGTGAACACCAAAATCGGATGCGTCGCACTCACATGATTTACTCTACTCTTGTAGTAACCATTCTTACAAACTCTTATTCCTCTATCTTCATGTTAGCCAAGATAAACAGTCGTAGAAATTCTTATTAGTAATTTTCTTGTAGGTGCAAGGGGAATATGGGAATACAGTATGCTTTGAGTGATAGTCAAATCTTTTAAAGCCTTCAAATTTTCATTCTATTTGCATAGCTAAGATATAAAAAACTGAACATTGATCTTCCATTTGTGAAAAGTCTCACACAAATAACAAGGAATATCTCCGAAATGGTTCACTCTACAAAAAAATTTATTTGGACATAAATTGTGTGTTTTAACAAGATCTCATTTTTTGTATAGAAAGGTTTAGTCTATCCCTTACAGTTTACCAGCTATGCAAAAGTCATCAGAAGTAAAACGGGCTACATGGGCTATAGCCAGAAAATTCAAAATATACATTTCATTTGCCATAAAAATATCTTAAACATCTGGCATTTTAATCAAAATCGTTTGAGCCATTTTCGAGAAAATCAAAATTTTTGAAAAATTTTCCATGTAAAGGGCAGTTTAGGGCAGAAGAATTTTCTTCAAAAATCTTCGTGTTGCATCCTTGAAAGATATTTAACTTAAGTACCAAATTTGGTTTTTAACTGATTTCTCGTTTTTGAGTTATGCTGTTCACAGACAGACACACAAACGTGCACGTGCAGAACTTTTCTATATCTACATTTGTTGGATTCAGGGGTCCTCAAAACATATTTCCAGTGAAATCTTGATGTTGAAATTTTGAGTTGAATAAAATACTTCCCCTACTTACTACACTTAGTGCACAAAGTAAAAATGAAGTCAACTAAATACTGAAATTGTTATTTATGTTCAGCATCTTCTAAGGATGTGAAACAAAGATTTTTAAGAAAATTTTCACTACCCCAGATTACCCTCTACATGGTACATTTTTTGATAATATTGATTTTTCAAAAATAGCTCAAACAATTTTATTAGTATACCACATAAGATACTTTCATGACAAATTAAATGTATATGTTGAATTTTCTGTGAATAGTCTCTGAAGTTCTCTTCATTCTAAATTACTTTTGCACAATTGGTAAACCGTAAGAGATAGACCAAATCTTACTATACAAAAAATGTAGATCTTGCTAAAACAAAATTTATGTCCAAATAAACTTTTTTGTAGAGTGAACCATTTCGGAGATATTCCTTGTTATTTGTGTGACTTTTGTAATATTTAAATGTTTGTCAAATGGAACATTGTTATTCAGGGGTAGTAAGGGGTAGTGATGCGCCTCCTATAGCCTCTCCTACCCAATTCCCATCCTCATCCTGCCCGTGGTGCACCCTGCTTTTAACAGATGAGGCTCTGGGGACCGAATCACAGCGGTATAACTGTTTCATCTAAGATGGAGGAAATGTCATTTACATATGTGCTGGCCTATCACAGCACAACAGCGTCCCTCAGAGGCACATGAGGGGAAGGTCGGTGGATCTAAATATCATCTATTTAGTCCTCCCGGCTAGGTCCGATGGACCCGTTGACCAACGATAGGTGTGGTCCCCCTTGCAAAATGGGGGTTTGAGTCGGGTGATGTAACTGCCACATTGTAAAACTGGTGCCCGTTAAGAAAACAGTTACATGAAAGCCACATACATGAATATGAGTCTTATAGTTCAAAAGTATTGGAAAGCACGAATGCTAATGGCTTCATTGCCAGATGCAGGGCACTAGAAAACAACAACAACATTGTTATTCATAAATTTATATCTAAGCGTGCAAAGAGAACGGAATTTGACAGCTTTAAAAGATTTGACTATCGCGCAAAGCTTACTGTATTCTCATATTCCCCTTGTACCTATAAGAAAATAAGCAATAAGATAGTTTCTGCAAGCGTTTATCTCAACTAACACGAAGAAGATATAGAAATAAGAGTGTGTAAGAATGGTTAGTACAAGAGTAGAGAAAGCCATGTGAGTGCAACACAAGATTTTTCTCAATTGCAATCTGTTCATTCTTTTTTCTTCATGTCCATGGAAAGAGAATGGAGTTTTAAAGACAGAACAAAACAAGTGGATTTGAAAGTATTTGACAATCACTTTAGTTTACTGTATTTTTCTTGCACCTACAATATATGTAAATGTGTAATGAAGGTTTATGTGTAGAAACAAGAATTAGGTAAAGCTCTCTTCCATGATGTGCGGGTAGTGTATCAAGAGGTCCTGAGTTTGAATCTTGGTCAGGGCGAGTTACCTGAGGAGGTTTCTTTGAGGTGTTTCCCCTTATCCTGAAAGGTGACATCACCGCTATGCTCTATATGCCCTTATTGCATGCAAAATGTTCAAGGTCATGGCTCAGGACAAAAATGTGTTGAAATAGTGTATGTGCATGTAAGTACACCTCCGCTCTGGCTTTCACTGATAAGCACTTCACTTCACTCCATGCCTCCAAGCAGGTTGATAATGGAGGAAAGTTAACCTTCGAAACGAGTCCCGGAAAAATATGTTGTAAGTGTTGTTCAGTGTTATTAATTAACTCACCTTTTAAATTAAATTAATTACAACACTGTTTTCAAACTTCTATGAAAGGAAGATACCAAAGTTGGTATTTAAGTTTAATGTCATTCAAGGATGTGACACGAAGATTTTGAAGAAAATAGCCCCACCCTAAACTACCCTTTACATGGAAAAGTTTTTGAAAATTTTGATTTTCTTGAAAATGGCTCTAACGCTTTTGATTAAAATGCCATGTGTTTGAGATATTTTTATAACAAATGAAATGTATATCTTGAATTTTCTGGCTATAGCCTCTGTAGTCGTCTTTACCCTGGACGACTTTTGCATAACTCATAAACCATTAGAGATAGACCAAATCATACTATACAAAAAATGTTGTTGTTGTTAGCTAATGCTGGATTTCTGACAATGAAGTCATTAATCCTCTTGCTCTCCAATATTAAGATACTGAAGAGAACAATAGCAGTAATAGTAACCGCCTTTTAGAGAGCACCATATTTTTATGTTTTGGCAGTTACATCGTTCTCTCACAACCCCCAGCATGTCTGGAGGACCACACCTGTTGTTGGTTTACGGGTCTCACTGACCTGACCGGGAGAATTATTAAAATAAGTATGGTATTCTAGTTTTCATTCAATTGTCATATATTAAACAGACTGATCTACAAAAAATGTAGATCTTGGTAAAATACACAATTTATGCCTCAATAAATTTTCTTGTAGGGTGAACCATTTCGGAGATATTCCTTGTTATATGTGTGAGTTTCGGAAAACAGAACTTTAGCGAAATGCAACAATGTTGTTCATTTTTTTGTATGTTAATCGTGCAAAGAGAACAGAATCTCAAAGGTCAAAAAGATTTGACTGTCGCACAAAGCCTTCTGTATTCTAATATCTCCCTTGCACCTACAAGGACATAAGCAATAAGATAATTTGTACGAATGTTTATCTTAACTAACATGGAAATATAGGAATAAGAGTTTGTTAGAATGGTTAGTACAAGAGTAGAGAAAGTCATGTGAGTGCAACACATCAGATTTTTTTTGTAGTGTTTAACGCCTGCTTTTACTACTACAGCAGAGCAGGTGGTGACACTGATGATACATGGAATGAAGATGGAGCACCGGTGGAATGAGATGACGGGGGAAACCTGCCCCAGGGCCACTTCGTCCACCCTGAATCCCACATGCGATGGTCTAACCATTCGGCTAAGACGCAGCCACTGTGTATTTGTGTAATTAGTGTATGAGAGACAGAGAAAGTGAAAGGATGGAGTCAAGATTACGAGAAGAAAACAGTTGTGAGTTGTAATATCATGAAGGACTATAGACTGTGTTAACACCAGTAGAAGAGAACTGTGTTTTTGTGCTAAAGTTCTGAAGAATCAACTGTTTTGTCACATTATTATTAAATAGTACATCTGTTATCAACTGAACACACTTGTGCACTGCAGGTTGCTCTTGATCTTGGTATAAAATTATGCTTATCTCGCTACTGCCGCCATTGTATATCAAAACATATTTATCCACTTTTTATTTCCATAGAACTTCATCTTTGCTCATTCATTCACTTTTTATCTTTCCTTCAGAACTAGAAATCTCCCTATTACCCTTATCTGAGCTTAATTTTAACAATTCCCCTCTCCCTATATCTACCAACCTTAATTTTTCTATTATTACTTTGGCACCTTCACATTTAAAACGTGTATATCTATAATTATCTTTCATCCTGTATATTGGAAATTCATCTAAATTTCTTATCCCTCTTAAAACTTTATATCTTGCTAGTCCTTTTCCAGATCATAAAATGTTTCCTGTAGTAGCTTTTATCTTCTTTTACCACACAGTTTTCCCCTTCCCTATTCTAATGTTAACTCCTTGTAAACGTAAGTGACTTTTTGGTTTTAAAAGAACCAAATTTTTCCTGAATTTCAAGATCAATTCTTAATTTCATTTCTTTCTCAATGTCTCTTTGTTTTAATAGCTAGGAATGGAATGGAAACCAGAATGAGAAGAGAATTAAAGCACTCATTTTCAAACATCAGCCTGCTGGAAATACCTGCAGAAAAGTTGGCCAAACTGCACACTGTGCACATAGCTGTATGCATTGTAGAATAGTCAAGGAGACAATTATTTATAACATTCACCAGTGGCATGCTTGGGAAAACAACACCAAGATGACTCCATTACTTCAATTTTCAGTTTGTTTCGCATGTCAGTAGTGGCATTTAGTTTAACATCACAAATGGTAACCGCCAGTTCACAACAACTGAGAATGGCAACCACAACAATTAAGGAAATTGAAGCTATTAACAGTGAAGCAACAAGATTCTAAAGTAAGAACAAATTAGAAACTAAAAACTACACTTATCTTAGTAATGTTGTAAGTTATTTTTTCAACCACTGACTCAAGTTTCAAGTTGTCTCCAACTCATTCTCAAAGCCATACAACAATAACTTACAACATTACTAAGATAAGTGAAGTTTTTAGTTTCTAATTTGTTCTTACTTTAGAATTAAAATACTGTATTTCATTGCATAATGGTTGTACCTTCATTTATGGACAAGAAAATCAGGACTTGACATTTCACCGCATAGTCATCACATTAATATTCCAAGTGTTCACTATTGAGAAATATTGACAGACAACGTCCAATCACTGCAACCTGTTAGGTTCATAGTACAGAGTACTGTTTAAAGACAACATCCATCATCCCAGTGCAAAACTTTCCTGCTTTCAGAAAGGTGTATATTATGAAACCATCAAAGCATTTAATGCTCTTCCTAAACGATCTTAGGGAAAAAGTTGACAATCTCAATGCTTTTAAAACTACTGCTAATGAGTACCATTTTATTCTGTATAAGATTATCTGAATGACAAATTATTTTGTTAATGCTTGCGTAGTTCTGCAGGTAGTTGCTAGCTGTTTTAGTGACAAATAACTTAATTACATTTGATGCCTGCTCTATAGCTACTTAAATCTATCTGTATTGAAAAACTGAGAAAAGATGTCATTCATTGCTAATTATATAACTAAATAATGGGACGTGACAGGAAGAGCCCCTTAAAACAAAGTTTAATTTGCATTTGTAAATATACATTATGCTAGCCTTATAACTACAGTGAAGATCTGATGTTGTCCCTTGATTAACTTGCTTTGTTTTTTAGTGCCTGTATATAATGTGTTTTTATGCTATACTGTATATTTCCAGTGAAGAATTGGGATATATTCTTCACCACTCTGTCCTCTATGTGATCTGCAAGAGGAAATGTAGCTACCATAGTTGGCCAAGTTTGCTGACATTGGATCTCTCGTATTGGTGAGGAAGGTTCTTTTCTCAGGGTCCACCTATCAGGATTTTGAGGAGTGGAGGATCTAGTTCTGGATGTGTTGTTGATAGGAATCGAAAGTTGCAAAGATTCACGCTTATAAATGAGCACATGCAAATTTCTCAAAAACAACACTTTCCGTTACTGAGAATTCTGCAGGTATTCTATCTCAATACTTATTTTCACTAAATATAACATCAAGTACACGAATATTAAACTTCTGGAGAATAATTCACTTTAGATAAATGTACTTTATCATTCGTATCACTTTTCCCCTACGTGTGACCCAGGCAAGGGCTATCGATGGACTGTGTTTAATGTCTTTGCAACCCCCTATATATATTGCTGGACAACCTAGAGCACTTTCCCCCCACTTATATGACTGCTTCTATCTTCTGATTTGTCCTCTCCGAAATGTTTTAATCTTATTGGCTATTGATTTAAACTTTGAATTTGAGTGATATTCATTGCAATTAGTGTCCCCATGTGGTATATAACATCCCTTTGCTACTTAAGCTTTCCAACCATCTAAGCCTATATTTCCTATCAAATCTTGCAAAATTCTCTGCATTACTATGCTGTTATTTATTGACAAATATTCATGAAAAACATAACATTTATACAGATTTATAGTTAAAAGAACAAAAATGATCTACCATAGCTGATTGGTTTTTTACATGGCTTTACGTAGTTGCCAGGCAAATACAAGATTATTTATTCATTATTGCCATTCATAAGTATCCTGTACAAAACTAGAAATAAAAATCTGAAGTGTTGCATTCACATGACTTTCTCTACTCTTGTACTAACCATTCTTACAAACTGGTTCTTCTATCTTCATGTTAGTTGAGATAAACATTTGCAGAAATTATCTTATTGCTTATTTCCTTGTAGGTTCAAGGAGAATATGGGAATACAGTAGGCCTTGAGTGATAGTCAAATCTTTTAAAGCTTTGAGATTCCGTTCTCTTTGCATAGCTAAGATATAAAAAAAATGAATTGCCATCTTCCATTTGACAGAAGTATAAGTTCCCCAAAACTCACACAAATAGCAAGGAATATCTCCAAAATGGTTCACTCTACAAATAAAAATTTATTTGGGCATAAATTGTGTTAAGGCTTCACTTTTCACTCTGATGAAGGCCATGGAGTGTACAATGGCTGAAAGCTCAATGTTTTTAAACCTCACACGGCTGATCACCCGTGAAGCCTTAATTAATAACGTGCGCCGTGAAAGCTTTAAATCTGACATAAATTGTGTGTTTTAGCAAGATCTACAAGTTCTGGTCACAGAGCAGTAATTGCTGATATAAAACTAGATAACACAAATAACAGTCAATGTCACACGAATCTGTATTGGAACTTCAAAAAAGCAGATTGGATCAAATATAAAACTGAACTGGAACATAAATTTAAAAGAACAAACAAACTCACAGCTACATGACCAACCAGATCATTTGAACAAAAATTTCTGTAAAGTCATCCTAGAAACCGCAAAATAACATATTCCTCGGGGAAGAATTAAAAATTTCAAACCCTTTTGGAACCCCCAGTTAGAAGAACTGAAAAAGCAAAGGGATATAGCTAGAAATACAGCTGAACAAACAAAAAACATATCGGATACACAAATATGGCGGAAGAAATGTGCCTCACTAAAAAAAGAAATTAATACTGCTAAAAAGAATTGCTTTAATAATTTCTTAGAAAAAATGGATTATAGGACAGATGGTAACAAAGCTCATAAGTTCATAAAAAATGTCAAGGATAGGAAAGAAAACAACAGCACACCTATCATACACAACACTAAAATATTAACAAATGATGCAGCCATAGCCGAAACATTCAATAAATATTATGCTAATTCACATAAAGTAACAAGAAATAATAAAAAGGAACGTAAAGAATTTAAGAAAGATTTGAAACAAGAAAGAGAATGTGATCCTAACACTCAGTGCAATATCTTTTTTCAAAATTTTAATATGCACAAACTAAACATTGCAATAAATAATCTAAAAAACAAAAAGTCTCCTGGACCTGATCACATACATCCAGAGTTCATAAAAAACCTTGGAAAAACAGCAAAACAACAACTACTAAAACTCTACAATCTATCCTGGAAAACCACTGTACCTGCTGAATGGCGAAAGGCAATAATTGTCCCACTCTTGAAAAAAGACAAAACAGCGTCAGAAATAAAAAATTATAGACCATTAGCTCTTACTAGCATAATAGCAAAAGTGATGGAAAGAATGGTGTCAAACAGGTTAAATTGGTTTCTAGAATCAAAAAATTTAATTTCCCCATGTCAAGCTGGATTTAGAGAGTTCCACTCTACAAACGAACAAGTCTTACTCCTCAGTCAAGAAATCAGACTCCTTCAATAGAAAAGAAGATAATTTATCAGTTTTTATTGATTTCCAAAGTGCATATGATTCTATATGCAGAACAAAACTACTAAAGAAAGTAAAAAAAATAGGGATACAAGGTCCAATGTTTTCATGGCTATGTAATTTCCTAACACAACGCTTTATTGCAACCAGATATGGAAGAAACATATCTAAATACAAACAAGTCCACCGTGGCTTACCACAAGGCACAGTACTCAGCACAACACTTTTTAATATATGTATTAACGATCTGCCACAACAAATACAAGAATCAGGTGTGAAGTGTGCACTATTTCCTGATGACTTGGTAATGTGGACTTCAAAACCAAAAAGCAAAAGTAAAGAACTAGAAAAAACCATGCAACAATCCTTAACCAAATTATAAAGGTGGACCAAAGAAAATTTAATGACTGTTAATACAACAAAATCAAACTACCAAATCTTTTCACTAAGAAAAAAGCCACTAAAAATAAAACTAAATTTTGAGGGTCAACAATTACCAGAAACGAAGGAAGCAAAGTATTTAGGAGTTACATTTGATACTAAACTTACATGGACCAAACAAATAGAAAATGTAATACAAAGAGCAGAGAGGCGCCTTTCACTGTTAAAACGTCTAACAGGAATGAAGTGGGGATGTTCCAGAGCAACTCTTAACACAACATACAATGTGTATATAAAGCCATTACTTACTTACTGCAGCGAAGTTCTTGTAACAGCAAACACAAAAAAAAATTCAAATCTTTCAAAACCAAAGTCTGAGATTAATTACAGGTGCTATCAAAACCACACCAATAGCAGCTATGGAAATACTAACCAACCAACCAATACCCCATTGAATATGAAATAGAAAAAGCGGCTCTTATTCAACACGAAAAGTTGATCAGGTTCCCATTCAATACATGGCACAAGAGAAATTTTACACATACAATAAAGACTCAGGAGAGCTTTCTTTCCAAAATTCAAGACATCAAGAAGAATGTATACCTTCCTAATTCAAAGGAAAACTTCATATCTAAAGTCAATACAACACATACATTAGACATCACATATTATTTACACCTGACAGAAGAAGTTAAGAAAAGTGATACTCCAACTAGTGTTCTAAAATTATTGGCATTAGAGACAATCCATACTAGATTTCCAGAACATGAATGGCTCCATGTTTATACTGATGGATCATTGATATCAAACCGAGATGGAGCAGGTGCTGGAGTCACATGTCACCTCTTTTCCTATTACAAATCTTTAAGTTATGGAACTACAAACTTTGATGGAGAAATTGAAGCAATTCGAATGGCCCTACAAAATCTTTTGTACAGAATTTCACATTTTCAGCAAGCAGTTATTCTCTCAGATTCCAGGGCAGCAATTATAGCAATTACTTCCAAGTTGTCACCAAAAAACCAAACAATTATAGAATGTTGGAAAATCCCTACCCATCTAACAGCACTTCAAAAACACCTAGTCTTCCAATGGATACCAGCACACTGTGGACTGAGTGGTAATGAGAAAGCTGATTTTCTTGCAAAAAAGGGTACCGGCAATGTGCAGAAATCTATAGTTAATCTACCATTTTATGCAGCTAAAAGATTAGTCAACTCTGAATTCAAAAAAATTATTGCAAAATATTACTATGAAAAATCAAAGAATAAAAGATGGGAACTACCAAACATTCAAACAGTAATTCCCGAGTATCCTCAAAAAACAGAAGTTGCAACCTTCAGGTTGATTACAGGACATGATTGTCTGGCAAAACATTTAAACAGAATTGGGATATATTCTTCACCACTCTGTCCTCTATGTGATCTGCAAGAGGAAATGGATCGAGACCACCTTCAAATATGCCCGGCCACTTCTAGTGCCCCATTCATCAGTGAAAAATATTGGAGAGCAAGAGGATTAATGACTTCATTGTCAGAAATCCAGCATTAGCTAACAACAACATCTTTTGTAGTTAGATTTGACCCATCTCTTATGGTTTACGAGTTATTCAAAAGTCATCAAGAGTAAACAGGGCTACATAGGCTATAGCCAGAAAATTCAAAATATACATTTCATTTGTCATAAAAATATCTTAAACATATGGTATTTTAAACAAAATTGTTACAGCCATTATAGGGGAAATCAAAATTTTTGAAACATATATTTCCAATGAAACCTTGACATCAAATTTTTGAGTGGAATACAATACTGCCTCTACTTACTATATGTAGTAGAGAAAGTAAAAACTGCAGACCAAATTAAGGAGGTTAATAAGGTAAAACAACTACACTATGAGCCTTGTATTCCTTATTTAAGAGACAAATACAAAATTTCAAACTGGGAAGTGACTGGTCAACTTTTTGGTGCTCATAGAGTGGTTACTAAGTTTACTATTGATTTGTTCCAATACTTTAAATTGCAATTAAATGTTTTAGAAGACACTGGTTTACTAAGTATTGGTGATTCTTTGTACATTCTACAGAATCATTTGTATACTATACTAAATGATATGAAAAAATGGTTCTAAAATGGCCAGCTATCTTATTTCTAAATTTTATAATAATTTTGTACATTATTACAATTTAGCTGTCAATTATCTTTACATTATACATCTTTGTATCCTTTATTATTCATATCTAAACTTGTCTTTTTCTACACGCCGGCAGGCGTGTCATAATGACAACCCTAAAATAGGACAGGTATCCAACTACTGGATTTTCTCTCTTGCAGTGTCATACAGGGTATGCCATTTTCAGGCCAGCATACAACAACACAGTCCTAAACATTTCACCATTGATTCTGTACTATCCTTGTACTGCTGTCAATGAATGGTATAATGTTAACTATTCCTGTAATGGTTTATCTCAAATTACATAACATAGAAAAATAAGCTTCTCTAAGATGAATGAGAGGTAGAATAGGAACTGAAAAACTCAATGCCTCAGCTGGGTAAGCGGCTGTCTGTGATTCAAATCCCAGCTGTGGCACTGCATTTTTCAGTTTTGATTCTACCTCTCAAACACTGCCCATGCATGACTTGTGTGTTTAAGAACACCAACACTAAGCTTGTTGGCATAAGTAAATAATAACTTTCTAAGATGAGTTTCCACAAGCTATATAAAAATAAACAGAAATAGATAAAGACATAATAATGTGTATATGTGGAAGAAAGATGATTTAAAGAAGGAAAATGCGTATATTACAGAATTTAAAAGCAGAAGTGATCAATTAGAAAGTCTGTCACCCACCCAGTCTACCTTTGAACACCTTCTTATATGCAAAATAAATTGTTAAATATGAACAAAGTACTCCATTTTGTTACAACTGCACATGCAGAGAGGAAAGTGCCAAACCGTAAGTAGCAAAGTAGCAGCAAAATCTACAAAAATTGCAACTATTTAGTTCTTCTTCCAAACACATTTATTAATAATTTACACCAGATGGGTCTTCTCAGCTTGAATATTGAAAAGTTATGCAGTTCCACTGTTTTACAGCCTATGAGGAAACAATGTCCACTGTATCGTGTCATATCAATTTTGGCTGAAATGATAACTTTGCACTGTGTCTGTGAAGTGACTTGCTCTCATAACACTACAGTGTAAGCATCAGCCTCCAGTGCTGAAGGTCACAGGTTCAAACACTGCCACTTGAAGGTACGTTATGTTTAGTAAATTTAAAGAGAACTGATAGCTTGGCATGGAATGTTGTTTCACTTAATTAGTTTAATTATGTGAATGTCAAGAAAACACAAATTATTACTTGTTAAAATATGATATAATGAATATCTAAATAAATTTACAATAACATTGTGATTACAATTAAGGAAAATGATTACAATTTACAAACATTGTAAATATTATATTCCTTTCATAGAAGTTTGAAAACAGTGTTTTAAAAAATAAATTGTAAATACTGCTAACATTGCTAATATTTTACTATTTAAAGCTATTCTTTAATATGAAAGAAAGCCAGTAAATTGTTCTAAGAGTTTATAAAATGCAGTATGTACATGCAAACTAGATAACAACTGGAGCTTTGTATTTATAGGTAATTCCACTTCCTGGTGCTTTTGGAAAGAACAGATAATTTGGTGTACATTCTCAAAATATAAACATACATTAATTAAAAACATGTTTATTTGCAGGCGTGATTTGAACTTTCGACCTTTGCTATGACTACTTTTCAGCATGTTAACCACTGCGCTACTTGAGCATGTTAACAGCAAGCACCATCGTAACCCTAATCACTAGGTTAGTGAACGAACTGTCTACACCTGTATTTCACATTGCCTGTGAAATGCAGGGTTGCCTAGCTACCAATCTGCAGGATGAAAAGACTCACTTGGTATATTTTCCACAAGCAAGTCTTTTCCCTGCAACACTGGATTATTGGGGTTTAGTTTTACATGGCAACAGTTTATGCTTAAGACCCTCAACTGTTAGTCTATTATGGTCATTGACTTTAGTTGCACAAAGTACTCGCTACAAGCAAAAGTGCTGGGTGTAGTGTTCAAACAGTTGCTAAAAATCATGTGAACGTGATTCATCAGATTTTCTTTCTAGGGTAAATGTTTAGAAAATTGCCCGCTCGAGAAAACAAATGAAATATAGTGCAATGGATGCAGTTTTATTGCTGATTACAATCTTGAAAGTTTTATTTGGCGGTCAAGCTTCATTTTTGATTGATGAGCAAATTTGTACATACAATGCAGTGGTTTTATTTCGCTTATGCAGCAGATATTTAGCAACTAAATGTTTATAAACGAGTATAATATATGCTAGAATGATTGATTAATGTACTTACGTTGAAATTGTTGCATAAACACTGCCCAAGTTGTAAATATTTCAATAACACAGGACCCTGTCACCCCACTCATATACATACACTAACCTAACCTAGGTAAAATTTTGATAACATGGGACCTATCACCACACTCATATACACACACTAACCTAACCCAGGCAAAATGAAAACGAAGCTTGCCAAATAAAACTTTCAAAATCATAATCAGCAATAAAAACTGCATCCATTGCACTATATTTCATTCGTTTTCTCAAGTGGCTGATTTTGTAAACAATTATCCTTTCTAGTTTTGGTTTTCATTTCTGATAAATTGTGGAATAATCTTAGAAAGCAATAAATCTGATTATCAAATTGAGGTTAAGATGGCTACTTGGTATTCCCAGGCTGGTGGGCGACACTGGCACCTTCAACAATGCAGCAACATAAACAGTACAATCCCAGCATAACAATGGAAATAAACTACACAACCTATGTAAGTTAAGAATGCTGCTTAATCACCTACCCAAATAGGATCTGGATAATCAACCAATTCCTTTATCTGTCTTCCAATGATTTCCCTGTCTTTTTCTAGATTCCTCTCCAGAAATATACTTTCAGCAAACTTCCAGGCCCAGCCCATAACAGGAACATACTGGATGGACTTCTTTGCATACGTTTTGCAATTCTGTGGAACAAATAACATTATTTTATTCTCTCTACTAATTACTACTGCTTAGCCAACAACAAGAAGTCAACAGAGTCTCGACTTACTCCTAATATTTTTACTCGTTCACACAATATCCAACCGACCAGCCAGTCCACTTCATATCTGTGGTTCATTATAAGATAACCATGTTCTTTTCCATAATACTTCTCCAAATCATCCTTGTCTATATACAAAATTAAATCTGTTGGAGCCCACCATTCTGCCACAAACACTAACTCTGGAGAAAACATGATACATTTAGATATTGTTATAGCATAAAGTTACTTACTTAACACTTCACTTTGCATTATGCAGCAATACTTACGGCAATAAAGTGTGTAACAAATATAATAGTTGATTTTTCTGAAAACATATTTACTTATCGGCCGCAGCCCATAGTAAAGAATGGCTTGCACAAGATTGATTATCAAGCCAGACCCAAAAAACGTAATGGCGAGTAGTAGATGGGTTACAGATGAGCGCTTCAAGTAGGAAATTAGGTCCATCATTGTGCATGCAGGGAACTGAAACAAAACATTTAAACAATGTTAATATTGTTGGAAGATTTGCTCTAGCACATACAACTATAAACATCTGTAATACAGTGTTGTGACCACCATCTGTGATGTGTATAATGATTCCTGGTGGGAAGAGCTTTCCTCTGTTGAAGCTTATTGTATTGTGTTGTATTACATCTTGTTCTTTGGATCCTAGAATGAGCCAGGCTCAAGGATATAGAACACGTCATACAACCATGCAATTTCATACAAAATTTTTTTTTTTCCAACACCTAAACACAATCATTATAATAGGGTTAAACTAGTGGTTGAAAGAACTTATAGTATAGTATTCCTTTATGCTGTTAATAGAATGTGCTAGCAAAAACTTTCTCAATTCCTTTTTAAATCTTAAACAGTCTCTTGGGTTACACAGTAATTTTAAAGCTAAAGGAAGACCATTATATATTTGTATGGCGGAGTAGCAGTGATCTCAGAATGAGAGAAACTCCAGAGCTCTAACCTTATACAGATACAGCAGTTCTTCTGTATTACACTATTCCTCAGTAGTGCTATACATGGGCTACTTTTCACACAATACGCGCATTTCTAAAGCATGTATAAAACCAAATCCCACATTTTACTTTAAGAACTTTGTACTCCAATCTTATCTGTTATCTAACTTTTATCTCATGACTTGGACATATTCGGTTACAAAGATTACTCATAATTTACCTTATTCTCATGCCTTAAGGTTGCTAATCTTTGAAATGAAGTGAATGACATTCGCGTCACAACAGTGGAGGGCAACAAGTAAAGCCACGGTAGTTTGTTACTATATATAGCAACATGCACAACACTAATACACACTCACGCACCAATCTTCACTATCAAGTAAAATAATGAAGTTATCAGCATATATTCGAACCTTACACACACCAACTTATTAAAACATTCCATTTCAATTAACAGCACGGAAGATACTAACATAAAATGAGGAAAACCCAAATTAATGTACTGGTTGACTGGTCGTCTTATCCAAACTCACGTAACCTGTTACTGCGCATAAAATGATATAATATTTGCACAGCGCTCGCGTAACCAAACTAAACATAACTGTGACTAAATGGTTTAAAGTTCAATAGTCAAAAGCTATCATAAGAATACATTTTTTAAACTAAGGGGAAAACGTAATAACTACTACGCCCGGACTTCGTCTTTTATTTATTTGCAGAGTGGCCTGCGCTCTTTCGGCAGTTTTAGAATTACGAAGACAGCTGACATCTGCACGCCGCCTGCACACTGTCTGACATGTGGCAGCAAAGGTGCAACAGATAAAACTCTTTGGACATTGATGTTGAAATATTTCCTTTTACCTACAGCAGCTGTTGAGGTATTGTACATATTTTGAAAGAATGACATATTTATTGTTTCGCTTCTCTAACACTTCCCGCTGTTGAGTTATTCAAGAGGCAGCTTTCCCTTTTCTGACTCTCTTAATTCTTAACGTGTTCAACCTCTTCTGTTTAAGGAAAGGTGATGGGAACCGTAAAGAACAGGTCAACTGTGACAAAGTCATAGCCATAAACAATGGACTGCCAGTATGAAGATACTAAATTACTACTTTATCTCAACGAACATCTTTCAAAATATAGCTACTTAAATGATTTTACAGCAACATATGTTGACTACAAGGTTTTCAACTACCTTTCTAAATGTAGTACTTTTCATATAGAAAGCCTACCACATCTTTGGCGGTGGTTTAAGCACATTCAGAGCTTTGAGGGAAGTGAAAGGAACAGATTTCCAAAACAGGGGAACTTATTCAAAGTTCCATTATCAATGTTTGATATGGTGGAGGTGTGTTTGCTTTTTGTGGATTTACATAATGTACTTCTCTGTTAATGTTTCACATATTATTACCGATTTCTTTATTATAGGTTACAGGAAAGATGGCTGTCAATGGAGAAAACTTGCCATGGGAGACAAAGAAGGATCTTATTACACGAAATCTTCAGGAAACTCTTGGAGAGGATAAAATGTTGTCAGTTTTAAAAGAGAGGGATCTGAGAATTTATTGGGGTACAGCAACAACAGGGAAACCCCACGTTGCTTATTTTGTGCCAATGTCTAAGATTGCAGACTTTTTGAAAGCTGGTTGTGAGGTAGGTAGTGTGTTCATATGATGTAATTAGGCCATGAACTTTCATCATCTAAACTAGTACAGTTCTATTAAAAATATCACATATGTTACGGTGTGATAGATACTATAGTTCATGAAAGCAAATAGCTCTATGAGTTTTTTATGCAAAAGTTTTTCTTTTATGTTGGTTTAGGCTAACTGTGGGTATTTAAGCCCTATCTTAAAACTAATAAGAATGGGAAATAAAACTTACCAGAATATCTCAAGAGTTGCTTTCAAGGTTGATGTGACCTGTTTTGGAGCCTGTAACCCATCAACCCTCACCTTTAGCACACTTTTATGGAAAATTTTGGCTCAGTATCAACAAAAACATATATTGCCAAGTGCCAATGTAATGAAGGGATTAAAATCCGCTAGATTGCCAATGTTTTAACTTCATTGCCTCCTGCACAGATAAACAGAAAGGTTGACACAGAGCATTTTGAAGGTTGAGAGAAAATGGCATGTAGACCAATTTGATATATATTACTTATTTTTTAAACCAATTTTTCCCCCATTATCCTAAATTGGAGTTTAACTTCACAGATCTTACGGCTAAGCTTTATCATCACTTTTCACTCCTGTACTTATAAAAACATCTCTCAGTTACGCTTTGTGGCGTAGGGCCACCTCCATCCTGGGGTATGCTTCATTAGTCCTAAGTTGGCAGCTGTGAATTTGGTGAATGTCAAAAATACAAAATGACAGGTTGCTATTATGGATAATTTTCCTGTTAAAGACAGTGTTACAAAAGGGATTGGTGCTTGGTAACAGGTTCTAAAAGTGCTCACATCAACTCTAAAAACAACTCTTAAGGTTTTCTGGTGAGTACAGAGTCTTTAATGCATAAGGTAATCCCATCCATGGGCTCTTCCCACTACATGAGAGAACAAGAGTCACTGGGAAATCTTTGCTGTCAGAGATGCACTTCAAGAATCAATTGAAATGAACCTTTCAAAGTCAATTGCGTCAGTTAAATCTGCTGCATTTATGGCAAGTGATGTAAGCTTTTTTTTAAAATCCTTACAGCCTGTCCAGTTTCAGGCATTCCCCCACTCCTGAAGCATAGGTGCGTAATGGCAGAGACCTGCCCACTTGCATAACAGGAGCGGTGCAGATTAGTGTACCACTTGCTTTGACTGTGATAACTACACAATGATTATTTATAGAGGACCCAGCTTATTGGAATACCTCAAAAACCACCTGTGAGATTTCCCCCTATTATGGTGCAGTCTGTGTATATTTGGTAATATTCCATCTGTTCGGTTGCATTAGTACTGCCAACTGTTTGTAAAATATAACCATCGTAAAGCTATGGCCATAGTTGGTGTTATTGCATCCGTTATGTTGCCACAGAAGCCCTTGTTTATGAAGCCCTTTCCAGGGAAGGCACCTGCTCAAAATTTGTTTTAGAAAAAAAAATTTTAATAAAAGTGTTGTTAGCTAATGCTGGATTTCTGACAATGAAGTCATTAATCCTCTTGCTCTCCAATATTTTTCACTGATGAATGGGGAATTAGAAGTGGCCGGGCATATTTGAAGGTGGTCTCGATCCATTTCCTCTTGCAGATCACATAGAGGACAGAGTGGTGAAGAATATATCCCAATTCTGTTTAAATGTCTTGCCAGATAATCATGTCCTGTAATCAACCTGAAGGTTGCAACTGCTGTTTTTCGAGGATACTCAGGAATTACTGTTTGAACGTTTGGTAGTTCCCATCTTTTATTTTTTGATTTTTCATAGTAATATTTTGCAATAATTTTTTTGAATTCAGAGTTGACTAATCTTTTAGCTGCATAAAATGGTAGATTAACTATTGATTTCTGCACATTGCCGGTACCCTTTTTTGCAAGAAAATCAGCTTTCTCATTACCACTCAGTCCACAGTGAGCCGGTATCCATTGGAAGACTAGGTGTTTTTGAAGTGCTGTTAGATGGGTAAGGATTTTCCAACATTCTATAATTGTTTGGTTTTTTGGTGACAACTTGGAAGTAATTGCTATAATTGCTGCCCTGGAATCTGAGAGAATAACTGCTTGCTGAAAATGTGAAATTCTATACAAAAGATTTTGTAGGGCCATTCGAATTGCTTCAATTTCTCCATCAAAGTTTGTAGTTCCATAACTTAAAGATTTGTAATAGGAAAAGAGGTGACATGTGACTCCAGCACCAGCTAAGTCTCTTCAATTTTAATAACAGTTGCTTAGTTTATTGTGGAAAACCAGAATATACAAAAAAATCATCATGGTTTCATTTAAAATGTTGAGATTGGGACCCATGGACCCCATGAAAATATTTTCCATGTAACAATTTGGAGGACCCCTTGCTCCTATAAGATTTGGAACTCTTGGCATTTGGTTTTTCCTGTTTGTTTAATAGGTATTCATCTGTAACATGGCCCACCCTATATATAAAAGGAAGAGGTATGTTTTTTTTTAATTTTATTTTTTATATCATTGTGTCATATCGGACGAATGAAATGAAATGGGTGAGATGATGCTCAAATGGGCCCGAGGTCCATGGAGCTTTAAGTTACCTGACATTCGTCCTCTCAGGATAGGGAAAACCTAGGAAAAAAACCTTACTCGGATAACTTACCCTAAGCAAGATTCGAACTCGCGATCTCTTGAATGTGAGGCAGACACACTAACCATCACGCTACCAAGGCAGGCAGGAATAGGTATGGATAAAGTTTCAAGATTTGTGGAACACAATGTGTAACTTTCTTAAATGATGATTTTATTTTATTTAAACTGCTGCCTGTGTTATGTATATACTACTTTGACACATAATTCTCTATTTTGTAGGTATGATTTTAATCAGTTCAGTGGTAAATCTGTTGGTCTCTGTGGCTCAGTTGGTTAGATGCTGACCTACTGATTCCAAGGTCATGGGTTCAAATCCAGCCTAGACTGATAGTTTTTTAAGTGTGCTTAAAAACAACAGCTTCGTGTCAGTAGATTTACTGGCTTCTAAAAGAACTGCGGGACAAAATTCCAACACAGCAGCAATACTGATATGATCCTGGCAATTGTTAGTGTTGTTAAACAACAAAATAATTTTAATTTTCTAAGTGATAAATCCCTGATGCCGTAATGTTCAATATTGAAGCACTGCCAAGGGAGTTATGGTCAGTGAACAGAAACTCTGTTTGTTTCAGGTTACAATACTGTTTGCAGATCTGCATGCTTATCTGGACAACATGAAGGCCCCCTGGGAACTGCTAAATCTAAGAACACAGTACTACGAACAGGCAATAAAGGCCATGCTGTTATCTATTGGAGTGCCTCTGGAAAAACTGAAATTTGTCAGAGGGACAGACTATCAGCTGTCCAGGTATGTCATTTGTAACCATGTACATCACTACTACCTAAGAGAAAACATTACATTAACCCTTTCAGTACCGAGTGATTTTGCTACTTATGCCGTTCTTCCTCTAATTCGAAACCGGTTTAGATTAGGCAGTCTGGGACACCTTCAGCCTGCTGGCTTGAATAGCCATGATTGTTGAGGCAACACGTAGTGCACTGGCCACGCACTCAAAGCCTGAGGTCAAGAGTTCAAGTCTTGGCAACCACAGGCAAATGTGCCTGTGGTAAAGGGCGGGGAGGGCCCACGTAAAATAATCGCTGTGATGGCATGCATGGATGATGACAGGGTATCATTTGACTGCGGTTGCATGGATTTTGCATCTTTTCTTTAAAAAAAAAAAAAAAAACACACACTACAATATAATTATTTATTTATGCCAACAAACTTACTGTTGGTGTTTTTAAACACACAAGCCGTGTGTTGGCAAAGTTTGAGAGGTAGAACCGAAACTTAAAAATTGAAATGTTATTGAAAAATGCCTTTGTGGTTTACCAGGAGAAATACGAACTGGTTTGAGAATTTGATGCCATTCTGGCAGTTTGTCACAATAGCTCAGTGGTAGAGCAGCCGCCCGGTAAGCGGAAGGTCTGTGGTTCAAATCCCAGTTGTGGCATTGAATTTTTAAGTTCCGGTTCTACCTCTCAAACTACAATATAAATTGTAAAAAAATAATTTTTTACAATTCAAATACATCTCAAATACGTAGATTTAATTGGTGACAGACAGTATAACAAGAATATAGCATAAAAACAGCTAAAACTAGTACAAATAGGAAAAAAATGCCTATGTCCATGATCATGGACACCGGAACTGAAAGGGTTAACCCAAACTACCATATTTGCACAACAACCAATGTTTCATAGTGTATACAGGGTGGAACTGAAATAATCAATCAGACTTTAACAGCAAATTTCTCTTATTGTGAATACCAAAAAGCTGAAAAGTTTATAGCTTTCTAGGAAAAAAAATATTTTTATCAAAAAGATTTATCACTACCTGGCTGAATTATTATTGATTAAAGGTTCTTGATTTATGGCTATATTCATAGAAAATATAATGAATGACAACTTTTTCCTTCGGTGTACTTCAATAGCTTCAGTGGTTTTTATGTAAATTAAATTTAAAAAACGTACACTTTGTCTTCTTAATCTGGTAGAACTGGCAACATCACATCAGCTGTGTTTACTTTCTTCACATACTGGTGTAGATCATGTGGAATGTTTACTTAATCATATGCATCTTTTTTTGTTTTTGAAGCCGCAAAAGATTTGAAGCCTGTCTACAGGTATTGAATACTTGCTCTAAACTCTTATTTCAAATTAATCCCAATGTTATTGCATACTTGTTACTGCGAATAAATGTTAGTTATTAAAAGTATGGCCATTTTTGTTTCTAAAACTACCACGTAAATAATGGTTAGTCCGTGACTGAGGAATTCATTGGGCACAAACACCAGTTTCAAAGGGGTAGAACTGGAACTTAAAAATTCAATGCCACAACTGGGATTTGAACCACAGACCTTCCGCTTGCCGGGCGGACGCTCTAACCACTGAGCTATTGTGGCGAACTGCCAGAATGGCATTAAATTCTCAAGCCAGTTCGTATTTCTCCTGGTAAACCACAAAGGCAGTCTCACATCAGAAACAATTACCCCAATGGTGACTTACTATTGTAAGTACTTTATATCCCAGGATTAAATAACCTTCACATGGTAATTATTATTTATTTATGCCAACAAACTGGCTTTTCGGAAGGTCTGTGGTTCAAATCCCAGTTGTGGCATTGAATTTTTAAGTTCCAGTTCTACCTCTTAAACTTTGCCCACACACGGCTTGTGTGTTTAAAAACACCAACAGTAAGTTTGTTGGCATAAATAAATAATAATTACCAGTTTCAAATTTGTTTACCTACATTTCTTGAAATATTTTGATATCTTTGACACATACGCACATCTTGTCAGAAACTTTGTGTTGCAAATTTCACTGACTCGAGTTATTTGGTGCTCCTAAGATTCTTGTTAAAACTTGGAGTAGAAGTGAAAGTGCTTCCAAAACCGTCTATGTTATACAAATTCCTTTTTTTTAGATTTAGATATGTGCTTGCATAAAACACATTAGTCTCATTTTAAATCGGGTATATTAAAAATGAAAGAGAATTGTATACTTACCGAGCCAAAAGTGTAAACAATTGCACATAAATTTTGTTTAAACATATTGCAGTAGAGCATAAATTCATATTATAAATTATACTTTCCTTAAGGTTTAGCAATTAGTAGTATCACATTGTTAAATTCAACATGGAATAACGGTATTAATAACACAAGTGTTTCATGCAAGAGTGACATAACCTTTGGAATGCCCAATGCACATTTGCCACATAAATATACAATGTAGGTAAGGTAACCTAACCTCCATCTATTAGCTGCCAGCCTCAGCACCAACACTTCATAGATATGTCTTACAGACGATATTGAAATTGCATGTGTTCACATGTGTAAGTGTTAGAAACAAACTACCTAATATTTATTGTGAACATGAATATCATGTTTCTACTATTCAATAAATATAGTAAATAAGAAAACTTGCTTTTGCCTACTGCATGCACAGTAAGTAGACATAGACTTAGCGTGTATTCGTTTCATTTCAAGTGAATTTATGTATTACTGACTGTTTAGAGCATACTTAGTTTTTTTTTTTTTTTTTTTTTTTTTTTTTTTTTTTTTTTTTTTTTTTTATGTTTCTATCATATTTGTGACTTCCTAATGGATGTTATACCACAACTGGTGTCAGAAGTTAGTAAACAATTTTGCACTGCAAAAAAGTGAAGTTATCTTATCATGGCATAAGCCTCTCAAATAGAACAGGCCAGATATTCAGACCTTTAAACATACCAAATAAAATCTTTGTAATTACGTGGAGATGTAAGATTTGAGGTAATGTTTTCATATGGGGCAATTAGCCAGAACCTTACTTTTTCACGTAATTTTCTGGTGTCTGGCACAGCACAACAAAACATTTGAATTCAATATATGGCTAACGTTACTTAAATGTTTTTTATAGAGCATTAAAATAGTTCATTGATCTGCCTGTAGAAGCTGAGTACCTGATCAACAGGTTGTGCCACGTTGCCACACACTCTCATCTTTAAACACAATTATCTAATAATGGTGCATTTAATTAAACAAGTCATTGGAATTTTTTGTTAGTTTACATCTACTCTCACCTCCTTCAGTCTAGTGGATTATTTCACTTCCACTCTGTATACTTCAATTACACAGTACAATGTATTAATTTTTTGCTTTGAAGCTCTCTTCATTCCGAATGACTTTTGTATAAGGATAATGTTAAGAGATAGACAAAATTTTACTTCACAGAAAATGTAGATCCCATTAAAACACACAATTGGTGTCAAATATATATACAGGATGAAAAGTAGTGTTTCAACCATATGTTAACCATGGACTCTACATGATGAGTGTAACAAATAAGTACAATACAATTATTATCAATCAAGAACCATCAAGCTTCTTGACGAATGGATATAATTGGTTAATTTCACTTACTGTCACACGATTCAGAGAGTTCCACTCTACAAATGAACAAGTCTTACTTCTCAGTCAAGAAATCAAAGACTCCTTCAATAGAAAAGAAGATAATTTATCAGTTTTTATTGATTTTCAAAGTGCATATGATTCTATATGCAGAACAAAACTACTAAAGAAAGTAAAAAAAATAGGGATACAAGGTCCAATGTTTTCATGGCTATGTCATTTCCTAACAACGCTTTATTGCAACCAGATATGGAAGAAATATATCTAAATATAAACAAATACACCGTGGCTTGCCACAAGGTGCAGTGCTCAGCACTACACTTTTTAATATATTTATTAATGATCTACCACAACAAACACAAGAATCAGGCGTGAAGTGTGCACTATTTGCTGATGACTTGGTAATGTGGACTTCAAAACCAAAAAGCAAAAGTACAGAACTGGAAAAAACCATGCAACAATCCTTAACCAACTTACAGAGGTGGACCAAAGAAAATTTAATGACTGTTAATACAACAAAATCAAACTACCAAATCTTTTCACTAAGAAAAAAACCACTAAAAATAAAACTAAATTTTGAGGGTCAACAATTACCAGAAACAAAGGAAGCAAAGTATTTAGGAGTTACATTTGATACCAAACTTACATGGACCAAACAAATAGAAAATGTAATACAAAGAGCAGAGAGGCGCCTTTCACTGTTAAAACGTCTAACAGGAATGAAGTGGGGATGTTCCAGAGCAACGCTTAACACAACATATAATATATATATAAAACCATTGTTTACTTACTGCAGCGAAGTTCTTGTAACAGCAAACACAAAAAAAATTCAAATCTTTCAAAACCAAAGTCTGAGATTAATTACAGGTGCTATCAAAACCACACCAATAGTAGCTATGGAAATACTAACCAACCAATACCCCATTGAATATGAAATAGAAAAAGCGGCTCTTATTCAACACGAAAAGTTAATCAGACTCCCATTCAATACATGGCACAAGAGAAATTTTGCACATACACTAAAGACTCAGGAGAGCTTTCTTTCCAAAATTCAAGACATCAAGAAGAATGTACACCTTCCTAATTCAAAGGAAAACTTCATATCTAAAGTCAATCCAACACATACATTAGACATCACATATTATTTACACCTGACAGAAGAAGTTAAGAAAAGTGATACTCCAACTAGTGTTCTAAAATTATTGGCATTAGAGACAATCCATACTAGATTTCCAGAACATGAATGGCTCCATATTTATACTGATGGATCATTTATATCAAACCAAGATGGAGCAGGTGCCGGAGTCACGTGTCACCTCTTTTCCTATTACAAATCTTTAAGTTATGGAACTACTAACTTTGATGGAGAAATTGAAGCAATTCGAATGGCCCTACAAAATCTTTTGTACAGAATTTCACATTTTCAGCAAGCAGTTATTCTCTCAGATTCCAGGGCAGCAATTATAGCAATTACTTCCAAGTTGTCACCAAAAAACCAAACTGTTATAGAATGTTGGAAGATGCTTAGCCATCTAACAGCACTTCAAAAACACCTAGTCTTCCAATGGATACCGGCTCACTGTGGACTGAGTGGTAATGAGAAAGCTGATTTTCTTGCAAAAAAGGGTACCAGCGGTGTACAAAAATCTATAGTTAATTTACCATTTTATGCAGCTAAAAGATTAGTCAACTTTGAATTCAAAAAAATTATTGCAAAATATTACTATGAAAAATCAAAGAATAAAAGATGGGAACTACCAAACATTCAAACAGTGATTCCTGAGTATCCTCGAAAAACAGCAGTTGCAACCTTCAGGTTGATTACAGGACATGATTGTCTGGCAAAACATTTAAACAGAGTTGGGATATATTCTTCACCACTCTGTCCTCTATGTGATCTGCAAGAGGAAATGGATCGAGACCACCTTCAAATATGCCCGGCCACTTCTAATGCCCCATCCATCAGTGAAAAATATTGGAGAGCAAGAGGATTAATGACTTCATTGTCAGAAATCCAGCATTAGCTAACAACTTACTGTCACACAAAGATTCTGTGAACAATGCTGTAATGCATCTCTACCTTAATTTGATTGAATTTACTCATATTTTATAATGTTAAAAATAATATACTTTGGATATGTACATTCAATTATCACTTATAGAATCATTCTTTGGGGCTCAACATCCCTTAATGCCTGAGTTATTTTGTTACGTATGCTGTTCTTCCTCTAATTCCTAAACCAGTTTTTTTATTCCTTTTTATAAAAGATTATTTTTTTACCCATGGTAAATAATTGTTTAGTGGAAATAATGTCAGATTAAGAAATACGGATTTGGCTGCATGCACAGTATGAAAACAAAACACATACAAGGTGTGATCAAAAAGTAACAGGAATTTTTAAATTTCTCAGGCTTTATACATTTAATTTTCAAAACTTTCTTTTATCTTGTTGGTACACATGTTCCTGATGTATGTTTGCATTTTCAACCATGGGCGTTGCAAACCCCCTTGAAATTGGTCAACTTAATGTGCAATCAATTACTGACTATTAAACTACTATTTTAAAAGATCAATTTTTATTTAGCACAAATTAATATGGTTATATGCAAAAAATATTATAAATTTTGACAATAAAATAATGAATTAATCTTATCTGATTGCAAATTTCAAACATGTGCCCCCCCCCTGGCAAAATGTCTGCCGACGGTCATGTTTTCAACTGTTTTGAATACTTGGTTTACTGTTGACAGTTGAAAAGGTTATATGTGTTTGTAAGTGTTCAATGAATTTTTGCTTTCAGAAAAGATGCATAAAAGAATTTGCGTCAAATTTTTCTTTAAGAATGGAATAAAGTGCAGTACCATATTCAAAATGTTGACTGTGGCTTTTGGGGAATCTGCTGTGAGTAAGACAAGAGTTTTTGAGTGGAATAACACTTCAAAGGGAGTCAAGAAGATGTTGAAGACGACGACCACCCTGGATGCCGTAACACATCAGTTACTGACGAGAATGTGGAAGAAGTAAAGAAAATGGTTCTGGAAAATCACTGAATCACTGTCAGAGAGGTTGCTGACAATGTCGGCTCATGCCAAACAATTATTTTAGATGTTTTGGTCATGAAGTATGTGGCAGCAAGGTTTGTTCCAAAATTGTTGAATTTCGACAAAAAACTATGTTGTAAGGACACCATTCAGGAATTGTGGAATGAAGTCGACAACAATCCAGAACTTCTAAAGAAGGTTATAACAGGTGACAAAACATGGGTATATGGCTATGACATTGAAACCAAAGCCCAATCCTCCCAATGGAACAATGGGATAGTACATCATGAGTTCCTGCCTTATAGTCATATGGTCAATAAGGAATACCACCTGGAGGTTATGCACCATTTACATGAACAAATCCAAAAAAAATGACCAGAATTGTGGCAAAATCACTCATGGAAATTACACCACGATAATGCTCCCACCACACCTCAATGTTTGTTCCTGATTTTCTGACAAAAGACAAGACTGTTATGTTGCCTCAGTCACCGTATTCATCAGACATGGCACCCTGCGACTTCTTCCTATTCCTGAGACTGAAGAGAACCGTGAAAGGACGTCATTTTGCCACCATTGAGGAGAATTACTGAAGGAGTTGAACACCATAACAAAAAGTGAGTTCCAGAAGTGCTTCCAAGATTGGAAAAAGTGCTGGCACAAGTGTATTATATCAGATGGGGATTACTTTAAAGGGAACAAAGCTGATGTTGATGAATAAATAAAGATTCTTTACTAAAAGTAAAAGTTGCCATTACTTTTTGATCACACCCCGTATGTTACATAAGCAGATGTGAGTGATGAAGTAACAAGTTGTTTTCAGGGAGTACACACTGGATGTCTACCGACTGAGTTCTGTCATTACCGAGCATGATGCCAAGAAGGCAGGAGCAGAGGTGGTGAAGCAGGTGGAGCATCCATTGCTGTCTGGTCTGTTGTATCCTGGTAGGTAGAATAGATTGTTATACAACATTGCAATTGCTCTCCTCAGGTACATAAAATTTGTCATGTTATAATTATGTAACGCATTTATATTGAACAATATTGGCAACTTAATGTATAGGGTGTCCCAAAAAAGCACTGACAACACTTAGTATGTTGTGCGGGATGGCAGAGTGACCGGATTTCAAGAAGGATTCACTTTCCGGAACTGCATGCTTTGGATGCTGTAACACATCAAACTGCGATATGAATGTGCGTTCATATTTCATTAATGGCAACATGAGTAGCACATCGAGCAGTCTACAGATGGAGAGAGAAAGAAGGGGAACATAGGGAGGGGAGATAGACTAAAGGAGAGATAGAGAGGGGGGGGGGAATGGGAAATAGAGACAGAAAGAGAAAGGGGAAAGTTGGATATATTGAACCAATATATTGTACATCTTACACAACATAGCAATGTCACTCGGATTGTCACATGAGACATTCAGTGTACAGTATGTGCCAAAATATTCAGTACTGGAAAATTATGTTACTGATATTATTTAGTTATGAGGATGATAATGTAAATGTTCAAAATGTGCTCCATTGTGTAAACTGTGTTCATAACAATCATAAAAATTTTGAAACATATCCTGAAACATAGGTTGCTTCAGAGTCCTGAAAAACAAGACAATGTTCTGGCGTAGTTTGGGGCAGATCTGGGCAGCTGAAAACTTGCTCCTTTAACATTCCCCACACATCAGCATCAGGTGGTTCAGATCGGGGGAACTCAGCCACCAGGAAATGATTTGTCCTGGAAAGGTTTCTAGCAGCATAGACATAGACTGTCGAGCGGTGTGGCAGGTCACCCCGTCTTGTTGGAACCACTGTCAGTTCATTTGAATGTTACTGGCATGATAAAACCCTCTTAGATCCTGAATAAATGGCCTGACCACCATGTTCTTATAACGTTCCTGGTTAACAGTAAGAGGTGCACCATCACCATCCTCAATGAAATACGAACCTTGCACACGTTTCCTGACACTCCACACCAAATCATCACATGCACACTATGTAGCGGTTTCTGGACGATAACATCTGGCCTCTCGAAACCAAGCAAGCAAGTTGTTTGGCAATTGATGAAACTATCCAAGTGAATGTGACTTGCATCAGAGAACTACACATTGAGTAAGAAATCTGGATCCTTGCGCACCATGGCCAAAAGTTGTGCACAATATTCAATCCTGAGAAGCCTATCTTGCTCCATCAATTGTTATCCAACGTGTATTCGGTACAGAAATCCACCTATGTCTTTAAACAAGCATCGAAGTGATGTATTGCTGATGTTTATTTTCAGGGGTGTTCATTGAAAACTTCACTTTGGTGACTGCAACACCTGATTGAGGACACGTCCAAGATTTTCATTTGTGGACACAGTTACCAGCCTACCAGACCTTCCCTTCCGTTGACATAATACATTACACATACGACAAAATTTTGTAACAATAGACAGCATAACTGTGTTGCTAGGCATTGCTTTATTAAAGCGTTTACAATACTGTTCCACCACTAACTTTAAATTTTGCGCACCTTGATAAGCATTTCCATACGATTAAAAATAATACTCCAAATAATAATACTCCACTTTCACTTTTTCCTCTGTTGCAAGACCCATTGTCACTTCCAACCACAGAGTACAACGTCCGTTACACAACTAACAATACATCATGGTGATGGAACAACGCACAGGCATGCGCATGTGGGCTGCAAGAAAACCAGTACTGTAGTTTTTGGCACATACATTATAATTATTGTGAACGTGGTACTCTGGTGAAATAAACTGGATATTCATGCTATGAGTGACTTGATATCTGCTAAATGTTGAATGTGAATACTATAGTTACTCTTGTCACTAATAAAACAAATTGTATACTTTGTAGGCTTGCAGGCTTTGGATGAAGAATATCTGCATGTTGATGCACAGTTTGGTGGAGTTGATCAACGGAAGATCTTCACATTTGCAGAAAAGTACTTGCCACAGCTGGGCTATGAAAAGAGAATACATTTAATGAATCCAATGGGTAAGTGAGCACATGTGTGTCTGTCACTCCGGTACCATATATGGAATTTGGTATCAAGTAGAGGTTCTGATGGTCCCTGCCCCTGTTTATGTTGATACTGGAGCTAGGATTTAGGTTTTTAGAGCGTGATTGCAACATACTTATATGTTTTGAGATTAAAGTGTTAAGATGTCCTATATTTATAAGCTGTATACAAATGAGACCTAGTTTGCAATGCATGGCCATACTATGGGGAATTGCTTGTCCTGCATGGCACTGTTGCTAACTAGTTCAGTTCTCCCTCCTCCCCATGTGCTGGCTAATCAGTGGATCCGAGTCTGTGCTGCATACAAATTGATACTTGAGACCACATATTTCAGCATTGTTATGTCACTGTTGCAAATGGTAGTTCTTGACTTGAGCTTCACAATGATCTTATAAGACTGTGCAAAAGATGTGATTCTGTGTCCTTATCTGACACAGTTGGTCGTCTGGTGTTTTTTCCTTCACAGACACACCCGTCACCAAATCTTTGCATATATGCCTGCTGAATTGTGTTTTGTTCTTTCCAGGAGCAAAAGGCTTTTTGAATGAGAGTTGCCATGTTTCATATATAATGTTTCCATGCCTACTAAGCAAAACAAAATCTGTGCATGTAGAAGTCAAATTTGTGCACTTACATGTGAGTTACAGTTAGGATTCAAATTACTATATTTGATCGCATAATCTTTGCACTTTTTATGCTTTTTTCAAAAAGTTTTTGTTTTCTAACACCGAACAGTTGACAATGAAGCCATTAGTCTTCTTAAACTCTCAATATTTTCCACAATTGTTTTGTATATTGTGAACTGCTAGGCATTTTTGAAGATGATAGCAGGTTTAGTAAACTAATGTTACATTTTGCTTTGCAGTTCCTGGACTTGCTGGAGGAAAGATGTCTTCTTCAGAGGAGGATAGTAAGATAGATCTTCTGGATTCCCCTGCGGCTGTCAAAAAGAAACTGAAGAAGGCATTCTGTGAACCAGGCAATGTGGCAGATAACGGAGTTCTAGCATTTGTAAAGCACGTCCTGTTCAGCCTCTTCAAACAGGGAGAAGGTTAACAGTTTGCTTTCAATTTTCACTTTCACTTTAAGGCATTTAAAAATTCTTTGATATTGTGATGTTTACTTTTAATTGTCATTACTTCCACTTACTGGTGTTTTGCTCCTCACTGTAACTTTTCTATCTGACCTTACCTTGGTCATTTCTCAATTTCTCTATAAAATCTTAAACCCTAACATGCTGACTTGTCATGGCATGTAATACGTCCTCTGATTGGTAATCAGAGGATGTGGTCGGTGAATTTATTTTGATAATTCTCCCGGTCAGGTCGGTGAGACCCGTAAACCAACGACAGGTGTGGTCCTCCAGACATTCTGGGGGTTGTGAGAGAGCGATGTGACCGCCAAAACATAAAAATATGGTGCTCTCTAAAAAGCGGTTACTATTACTGCTGTTGCTCTCTTCAATATCATCAGTGAAAAATATTGGAGAGCAAGAGGATTAATGACTTCATTGTCAGAAATCCAGCATTAGCTAACAACAACTTTTAATTGTAACTTCATTAATGCAATCTAGTTCAATTTTCAATGCCACTTCACTAATGTGGTCTAGTTCAATTTTCCTTATAATGGGTGATCCAAAAGATTGTGAACCAGCTGCGCTGTGTTCTATCTGTATACATCCTCGGCACTCATCGCCGACTGCCACTGTCATAGAACAGTGCAGATGAAACCATACAACATTTTTAAAACTCCTTTAAAAGGCTTTACTTACCAATGTTATTAACGGAGATGCTAAAACTGGCCACCATCGTCCATACATTTTTGACACCTCTTTAAGAAATTATCCATCACTCTCCATAGTTCACATGGAGAAATGCTGGCAATTTCCTTCCGGATATTTTGTTTTAATTCTTCCAGGGCGTGGGGTTTGTCTTGTACAATTTATGCTTCCCTAGAGATAGAAATTGCAAATCACACTTTCACTTGGCGAGTTGACTGAGTTAACACATACGAACCATAAATAAATACACGCTGTGCAGTAGAAAACAAATGCTCAGCCATAATCCTCTTTGTGACTAAGTACAGGACAAAATAATAAAGCATGTAATAATTCAACCGCATGACCATGTGCACATCAGCTGCTGTTCTCATGTTTCTGTTTCCGCAGTGGAAAAACACAGTACAGCGGTTCTCACGTTTTTGGGTCTCTCTGTACTTCCTTAATGTTGTTGTTAGCTAATGCTGGATTTCTGACAATGAAGTCATTAATCCTCTTGCTCTCCAATATTTTTCACTGATGATATTGAAGAGAGCAATAGCAGTAATAGTAACCGCTTTTTAGAGAGCACCATATTTTTATGTTTTGGCGGTCACATCGCTCTCTCACAACCCCCAGAATGTCTGGAGGACCACACCTGTCGTTGGTTTACGGGTCTCACCGACCTGACCAGGAGAACTTCCTTAATGTAGTCTAGTTGAATTTTTAATGTCACTTTACTAATGTGATCTAGTTCAATTTTTATTGTAACCTCACTAATTTCTTAAAGTAGAAATACACAATGTGGCCATCATGTGAAGAATAACTTATTTAAGACTGGTGTGTTGAATTTGAGCAACTAGTGCGTGATAAGCCAGCCCTCGTAGCCATGGATGTTGGAGATAAATGTCTTTGTTGCTCTGCTGTGCAGAGGGTCATGGGTTCAAGTCCTGTCTCGGACAGTGTGTATGTGACATAATAAAAGGAGTAAACAATCAGGAAACAAAAGAAATAAAAAAATAACAGAAGTAAGAGTGAGTCTGAACGTACTGAAGCAGGCCATGTTACTCTGTTCGTAGTTGAAAAGAAAAGAGAGAGGAAACAACAGTGACAGTGACTCTGCAATGCAACCACTTACTTTACTAAATAAAAAAAGAAACGTAACTGGATTTATTGAATTTAAGACTCATCTGTTATTTATAAAAGCACTTAGATAACGTTGAGTCACTTATACCTTTTAACTGGAGCCGATATTATTGGAGTGCTGAACAAAGTCTGTAATTTGCCTGGAAAAAGTTAAAATAGGTAAATAATAAGTGTAGATGATTGTAACAGATGTGTGTGAACATTTAGTACACTTAAGTAGGTACTTGCTGGAATAACTATAGAAACAAACAGCTACACAATTGAAGAATAAGATAGTTATTGACTTGGTGCATGATAACCAAATGGTTTACATCCCTTGCTGCTTATTGCTTAGTCATGTCTGCTAATTCCTTTACTTTAGGTACTTGAACCAATCAGATTCATTGATGAACTAGCCACCATCTGAGTTGGCAAACTGATGGCATAGACAGTGAGGAATATATTACAATACACTGCATACTCTGTACTCTCTCCTGTGAACCTAATAGGTTGCAGTATGTAATAGGTGGCATGTATTTTTCAAATTTGTCAACAGTGAACACCTGGAATATTAATCTTTTTTTATTAACATCCTCCAATGTAGAGTCATCAGATGGTGAATGAATGAAATGGGTGAAATGATACTCAAATGAACCCAGGTCCATAGAGCTTTAAGTTACCTGATATTCATCTTCTCAGGATAAGGAAAAAGCTCAGAAAACACCTGATTCGAACTCACGACCTTTTGGACGTGAGGCAGACACACTACTGCCACGCTACAGAGGCGGGCCCCTGGAATATTAATGTGACTATTATGTGGTGAAAGGCTTAAATCTTGATTGCTTGTGTAGAAATCAAAGTGTAATCATTATGCCATGACAGCGATTATGTGATGAAATGTGGTATGTACATAGCATATGGATGTTTATATTGCTGATCCATCTATTGACATTTTTCATTCAGGATTCACAGTTTCAAGAGCTCCCGAAAATGGTGGAGATGTAACATACTCAAATTATGAAGATTTGGAGACAGCATTTGCAAAGCAAGAAGTTCATCCTGGTGATCTGAAAGCAGCAGTTGAGAATTACATTAACAAACTGCTGGAGCCAATCAGGAAGAAATTTGAGGAGCCTGAACTGAAGAAACTCACAGAGAAAGCGTATCCAGCTGCCAGCAAACAGAGTAAGTTCATGTGTTTATGTCTGTGAACAAAGAAGTACATTGATCAAATTGTGTAAGCTTTCACGGCCGGTGTCATAAAATACAAAATGATTCCTCGGGCTTGTGGGCAATGGTTCAGTGGAAAATCTCCTTCCAGACATTTCATTCGAAGCTGCGTCTAACATCCTCAGTGGTGGGACAGCAGTACTCTGCTACTCTCGGCAACAACTGATATGGAACTGTTTGGTGTCACAGGTTTTATATGCTTAGCAGGTGTGGGCATATGACAGTTGGTCCAGTCTTTGTTTATTGGTTTGTCTGCTGCGTGGGATGGATTAAAGTGGGGGCTGCTTCCATTGTTGTCGATTGTTGCTGATGGGCTGGCATTTACTGTAGCTGAAGCTGTTGTTGGCATATGATCTTGAATTTGTCATATGCCAACAACAGCTTCAGCTACAGTAAATGCCAGCCCATTGACCACAATGGAAGCAGCCCCCACTTTAACCCATTCCATGTAGCAGCCAAATCAGTAAACAAAGACCGGACCAACTGTCAAACACTTACACATGCTAAGCGTATAAAACCTGTGAAACCAAAAAGCTTCATATCAGTTGTTGCCGAGAGTAGCAGAGTACTACGGTCACACACCTGAGGATGTTCGACACAGCTTCAAACGAAACATCTGGAAGGACTAGACCATGGCCCACAGGTCTGGATAATCATTTTGTATTTTAAAGAAATCTGCTGCTGTGCTATTCCTTAAACTTGCTTTATTTACAGAGGGTGCAGCTGATGATGCTATATCACCCCATCGATTGGACATCAGGGTGGGCAAAATAATTGAGGTTTCAAAACATCCAGATGCAGATGCCTTGTACGTGGAGAAGATTGATGTTGGTAAGTAACTGATATAAATATGAGACTGTTGGCATGTTTGGTAGATGACAGATCCCTAATAACTGATTAAAATATCACATGTTTAAGTTATTTGTGAGACATAATGAATATTTGAAGTAAAACTATTAGGATTATTTATAGACGAGCGGCTCAAATGGACCAATCACTTAAACTATGTAGAAAAAAAGTTGAATATTGCCTGTTTCCACATGTCCTGCTTGGCCCAAGTTACAAACCTAAATACTAGAAAAACCATATATTTCAGTTTCTTTCACTCAATTCTCTCATATGGAATAACTATATGGGGTAATGCTACAGGTTGGGAGAGAATCTTTAAATCTAAAAAAAAAGTTATATGCATACTGACCCACTCAAGTTATAGAGTTTCTTGCAGGCCACTATTCAAAACATTAGAAATCCTGACACAACCCAGCCTATATATGTACAATCTAATTATACACGTGCACAATAACCATGACAGATATATAGCAAATCAGCACCAGCATGAACACAACACAAGGCGAAAAGGAGAAATGAAATACCCAGCGCATAGGCTTGCACTCTATGAAAAAAGTCCACAATATATGGGGTGTAAAATATACAATAAATTGCCACAAAGGATTAGGAAAATCCCAAATCCAAACCTCTTTAAAAAAACAGTCAAGAGTTTGTTTGCCAGCAAGGCATACTACTCTGTTACAGAATACATGGAAGATGTACTGTGACCTCAATTTTAGGTGTCTTAACAAATCATTACTGTACATTTTTTCTCTTTTACCTTTCTTTTATATTTCTATACTCGTGTTTGTAAATATTGTAGACTTATTTTAATCCTTAAAGTTGTAATTATAGTGTATTGACGAGTCACCAATTTACGAGCACCTGCTCACCCATGTAAGTGTAATGTGACGAATAAAGTATAAGTATTTTGAATTTTCTCTTCATACAGAATGGGATATAAGAAACAGACAAAACTTGCAACATGACCAATGCAAACCTCTTTCAAACACATAATTTATTTCAAAGTACCTTTTTGTGGTACTTACCTAGATATTTGTTTCTGTTGGCTCAAGTTTTATAATACTTCACAATACACTTTGGTTCATGTGTGAACTGTATGTTGTGGTAGGCCTATTTACAAATTTATGGTAAAAGAGGCATTTTTACGGTTTTCTGGGAAGTTTCAAAGTATTACAAATTTTCACCACAGATGTGATAAAACTATTGCATTAAATTGCAACTTTGGATTATAGACTGATATAATGGTCTCACTTCACTGGGCTGTAACAAAATGAATAGCACCACTAGTGACTTCTAGTATGAGGATGCAAATGTTCAGTATTGGATAGTGTGAACTGGAAAGTCAACTCACTCATGTAAGTTTTCCTGGTGATGAACATACTCCAAGTTTTGTCAGGGCTCCAGCCAGGAGAATAGATAAGACATGGATGGCTAGCAGTAGGTCTATGGTAGCCATAGCAGACAGTATATATACTGGTTGTACAACCACCTTAGGTATTCAATATCCTGAAGCTTGGAGATATGTTGATGTTGACTCTACTTGGCTGCTGGAAGCCTGGGAAAACTTAGAGCATACTCATGTAAGTTGTTTATCTTATTCACATTTTATAGCTGTCAAATATAGTTATAGTTTGTCAAATTTATGCCAGATTTTGTTTATAGTTGATGTTTGAAGGTAAAGTATGGACTTGAAATATATGTACAACCTAGGAAGTGTTTTTTGCTTTAACCCTGCATTGGTCATGCCCTAATTTTGACACAAACCCTATAACTTTTTCACTACTTTTATGATTTTGTGAAGATATTTCTTTATTTTAACAAGGTTCATTAACTTAGTTTTTTATTTTCATGATAGTACAGTTTATTGTTAATCCTAATAACACTAATGGTACATTAGCATAAACAAAATAAGCAAACCGTGTAGTATTAATGAAAAAGGCAGCAGATATTAAAACATGGTATGAAAGAAGAAAACACATTATATCAAAATATAGCATATAAACAATGTTTACTTATTACAACACAGGATAGTTATTTTTCTCTTTTCTTTCTGTTTTCATATTTTACAACCCCAAACTTGCAAAGCATTCATGACGTGTTGTTCTTCCATGCTCCAAACAAAAATACCTTTTACACTTGTTGCAGCTGTGTGTGGAGATCCTCTTTGGTTTAGCAAGCTTGCATGTGTCACAACGGCTCTGCTGCTTCTTGCTTTGCACCTCAGGTCGGTATTTTTGGAGCTTCAACTATAGTTCTCTATGCAGTCCTACTGGATACATGCCTCTACGTAAAAGCTCTTCTGATACCAGTTGCTCAGACAAAGTTCTAGGGAACCATCTCCTCTTGTTCACCTCTAGTCCATTTCTAATTGCTACTGTTTGAGCATTTATGGCAGTTATGTATAGTATCTCTAATAATAGGTTCATGTTCTTTGCCACTTTTGTCTGAATTTGTCAGAATTTCCTTCTCTTCTCTTGGGTGGCAAATCATCTACCTATCACTGTCTTCTTCACATGGTTCATCTAGTTGCCCTTCATTAACATCATTGCTCTGTAGTCGACGGAGAGCTAATTCTAAGTTGTTTGGTTTGCTTAGATCATATGTCTTTTGCATTTGAGACATTGTAGAAAGAATGGACAAGTTTGGTCATTTGGCCTCCAGAGGATGCAAATGCTGACATTTGCAGCATGCGTTAACTCAATAATGATGGCTTATCCAAAGACCAGTAATACATTGTCAGCCAAGAAGGTATGTGAGTGGTGGGCTGTCGCATAAAAGTAAATTCTCATTTATTTGACATGGAATTTTTTTACTTACTGCACTGAACATTTTATAGGTATAAAGTTTGTCATATTATTAAGCTTTTGAACGAGAGGAAGTTTAACAGGTTTTAGTCTTAGGAAGTTGGTAAGCATGCTTGTGGAAAGTATGGAATTAAAGTAAATTGCAGTTATATATGAGCAAGTATACATGCCATGAATGTTTAGGTGAGTCTGCGCCAAGGACTGTTGTGAGTGGGCTGGTGAACTATGTTCCTATAGAAGAAATGCACAACAGAATGGTGATTGTACTGTGCAATTTGAAGCCAGCAAAGATGAGAGGCATTGAATCAAATGGGATGGTGCTGTGTGCATCCACGTAAGTACCTTAGAGTCCTTTCTCACAAGATTTTGTGTACAGTGATGCGCAACAGTAAAGTGAATCAGATTTTCTGACACTACATTACTTATAGGGGAAACAGCTCTCAAGAATTCAATATGGTCGACATTACACTAGACTGCTGTGTACATTACACCAAAAAGCAGTGCTGCCAACCTACATAATAAAAGCATTTTCAACCTCAAATATCACAGGGTTAAAGTAATATGCTTTCAAACGATAATAATGCTTGAACATTGTTACCACACAACACACTATGAACCTTTGGCAAATCTTATTCCGCAATAACACTTTTGGATAAAATTGCTTCCAGACACTAAATATCATAATATATTTAATACACTACTGTGTTGTAAACACAACAGCAACTATAACTGTATATAATGCTCTAAAACAATTCAAGACAAAACCATACACACACGAGCAATACAATGGTGTCCACAGATTTTTGTGGCATCTAAATAGAATCTTGTTTTAAAATTTGTCACCTGCCGTCCCTGCAATGGATTCAAAAATAAAAGCTTGTGTGGCAACATAATGGATGCATCAGTGGTGTAAATAACAGCCCCACACACCCTGTGGCATGGGAGAGGGGGGACCACGATCTTTATGGGCCCCCACACTGCCTTATAATTTTCTTAAAACTGACATTTTATATTCAATTCAAGCATAGAAAATCACTAACAAGAAGCCCTGGATGTAGTCCACTGATGACATACTGACAACAGAAGTGTACCATGTAAGCATTTCCTATCCTTTCTTGCGTAAAAGTATGAAACAAGCTTACCTCAAGTGTGTATGCATTCGCAATCCTATAGAGAAATTCATTGAAGCATGGCATTTTATTCAATATGGTTGTTCTAAAACTCAAACAAACTACATAGTAAGTATGACTATATCTGTGCGAAAATGTAGTCGATAGACCAATAAATTGGATTATTTTAAAATTAAGTCATAAGGTATAAACGTACATAAAACGTTCTAACCAGTTGTTCAGTGTTATTGCTTCTGAACGATGAGGTACCACAAATAGAAGTTTGCTTGGGTTAATACCTGAGTTACCCAGAATATTGACAGGTATGTGCATTATGCGTTTAGCGAGGGTATATTGTTTATTTAGGAAAAAATAACCATTAGTGTAATTTTAACAATTCGCTAGGTTGTTTGTTCCAAAGAGTTAATCATTATGTGAGTTTATTTCACTTTCATGCTATTTTTAGTGAGTAAATACGTCTGTTAAAAAAGTATCGTGAATTTTTAATTTTTGTGGGCTACATATATTCAATTTTTTTTGTTGTTTTATGGCATTATGTTGGTACTCATGCCCCTGACTTATGTTGACAAGCTCGGCCATTTTGAATGTTCAGTTAATTGTTGACAACTATTTTGCTTGGACGTACTTTGGCTCTTTGATTTTTGCCTATTTCAAAAAGTGGAACAAAGAATCTGAATCAAATTTTGTATGAAAAACAAAATTAATTGTGTGGATGCATTCCGAATGTTGACTGTGGCATATGGTGAAGCTACCTTGGACCAAAGCAACATTTATCAGAGGTACAAAAGGTTCTCAGAGGGTCGAGAAGATGTGAGTGACAGAGAGCGTCCCAGGCACCTGAGCTTGTCAACAACAGATGAAAACATTGAAGAAGTGAAGAAAATTGTGTTGGCTAATTGTCGAATCACCATTAGAGAAGTTGCTGAGGACTTAAATATATCAATTGACTCGTGCCATTCAATTTTGACCAATGATTTGGGCATGAGATAGATTGCCATAAAATTCATACCAAAGTTGCTCAATTTTGACTTGAAACATCATCTCATTATCGTTGCTTGTGCACAAATTTTTGGCCAAAAACAACACACTTATGATTCTGCAGCCACCGTACTCCCAGACCTGGCCCTCTGTGACTTTGTTCCCAAAACTGAAGAGGCCCATGAAAGGACGATGCTATGCCACGATTGAGGAGATAAAGATGGCATCGAAGGAGGAGCTGAACAAGATCACAAAAAACAATTTTTTAAAGTGCTTCCAGGATTGGAAAAAACATTGGCACAAGTGTATTATATCTGGTGAGGATTACTTTGAAGGGGACAAAATAGATATTCATGAATACTTTTTGAAAAAAAACAAAATTCACGATACTTTTTGAACAGACCTCGTATGTAATATTTTAAGCTTTATTATAGTAAGTAGGGCACCCGACATTTATTTGCAGGGGTGGGGGGTCTCCAAGCCTTAGTTACACCACTGGATGCAATAACACTAACTATAACCATAGCTTTATCATGGTTATACTGTATGAACAGTTGGCGGTACTAATACAACCTAACAGATGGAATATCATCAGATATAACCAGACCGTGCCATAATGGGGGGAAATGTCACAGATGGGGTATTTCAATAAGCTTTTCCTCTATATTTCAAATGGGACCTGTTTCAAGACCTCACTTGCTTCCGTTCTCCACCTGATGCTGACTGCTGGAGCATGGTGTCGTGTTGGAGACCTCAGCACTGTCATCCTCTGGTGTCTTTTCTTGATGAGGTCACTTTGGGGCAACTCAAAGTTGAAGACCATGTTTATTTTTCATAATGAGTTTATTCTTTACCTATCTCTCAACAGAACAGAATTCAAGAAAGAAAGAGACAAACCACAGAGTAGCTGAAAACAATGGTTTCAATAGAAGAGCAATAGACAAAAAATCCAAAAGGCAAAAAAATTGAGGATTATACAAGAAACCACTAAACTGTCAATGGAAAAAGAAAACTGCAGATACACAAAGTTCACATACCATCGAAAAGCCAACACCCAATTCCAGAAAATACTCAAACATTCTAGCACTTAAAACCTCACATTTCATTCAAAATGTATTACATTTTGAACTGATGGATGCCACACCAGCAATAGAAAAATCAACTGCAAAGACTGCAACAAAATTTATATTGGAAAAACAAAACAAAAATTGAAAACAAGGTCTAAAGAGCCCATTAGGAACCTAAAGTATAAACAATAATTGGAAAGATAGGCAGTAGCAGTGTATTCTATCGTGAAATAACTAACAGCCTGGGGAATATATTAATTCTGAAAAATAAAGATTGAGTCTTCAACTTTGAGTTGCTCCAAAGTGATAACCTCAGCAAGAAATTGCTGGAAAAGATAGCAGAGGACGACAGCATTGCAGTCTCTAACATGACGACACCACTTTCCACCAGTAAATCTGACTCACTTTGCTATCTATAGCACATCTCACCCTTAAAAGACAGTACACATTAAATAGGGCGCAATGCTGCAACATGTACTACTATATGCATACTTCTTTCATACTGGAACACCAAATCATGTAAGAACCGACTAAGAGTGACCCTTGAGAAATTTGGTAGAGTATCATCACCGTGATGATACCGTGACAAAATTATATTCAGCGTGGGTGGAATCTTTGCAAACAGTAAAGAATGAACAATTCACCGCTCTCTACTTTGCACTATTCCATCATATTATGTTAACTTAACGGTTTTTTATTTTCCCACCCTTTTTGCTTTCTTTTTCGATGGTGTTCTTAGAGGTCCTTTCATTAGTTCCTTTTTAATCCTATACACTATACTTACTAACACTCATTTTACTTGAAAAATACTCTTAACACATTCATAATTATTTGGCATTCCTTACTTCTTAATTTACCAATATATCATCTCTTCCTGGCTTCCTCCTCCATAACTATAAATATTTACAGAAAATATTAAATAAATAATGCAATAACAGCTAACAGATTCCAGATTCCACACACGACTTTCGAACTAATGTTAGTGCTGCTCCTTATACTATTTTCTGTGTCAGGCCTGGTAAGAGAATACACTGAATAGATGAACACCTTTTATTTGCCTTACACGATGAAAGAAAGAGGCTACAGCCTTATGGTTTATTTTAAAAACTTTCTCCAACCCTCCTCAACATTTGTTCTCGCTTGGTTCCCAATGTAAACTCAATAACAAAAAAGTTTCCCACTGCGTAACTTTTGCAGTGCACAGATATAAAATTTTCCAAAAACATTTAAAAAATTGTATCACTTAACTGAGTAAACATAGAGAATTCAAAGTGGACGGGTAGTATTACTCTAGTTTACTCTAGCTAAGAAAAAAATATAGACGCTTGTTAGTTAGCACGTGATGAGTATGGAAACAGCGAACATCGGAGTTTTACTGAAAAAAACATTTTCTGGAGAAATATGGGCCTACAGAAATATATGACTCTAAAAAGTATATAACCTGAAAGAGAAAAAAATTGTATGCACTAGATAGAGACAGATATATCCCATTTAACTCCATACTGTCATCTAAGGGTGAGACAAGGTATAGATACTGTGCTTGAACTGAGCTAAAATATTTACATGAAGAAGGACTGCAGTAAAATATTTGTGCTAGACTTTGCTTACAGTGTAGTATGAAACTAATTAGATAAATCACCTCATAAGAAATAATCTGAAAATACTTTGTAACACAGCTTATGGAAGTCGATCTCTGAGGAAGAAGCCAAAAAGCTGAAGCAGAATAGTTTTTCTATGTTTCTGATTTATTCAGTAGAAAGCAGATCTTATGTGTGTTAAATAATATCTACCAGCAGAGCTGCTGTTACTATGTTATACCAATCACAGTGGCTCAGTGATGAACCATCACAGAAAATGTTTTTAAAAAATCAGTAAACAAGTAGCAAGTTTTACTTTATGCCCCCGCAGGAGCATTTAAGGGGTGCAGACCTGTAAGTATGATGTAATTATAGGAACTTCCAGGCACTGTAGTGCTTTAAAATCTTGAAACCCATAGTATCTTCTGTTACAAAAAAACACAAAATGTGAAATTTTGTCATTTTTGACCATATTTTCACCCATTTCCCCTGTTTACTATACATAGCTACTCAGTGTAGTTTAGGGATAAACAAGACTGTTGGTTGCATTGTTTTAAGTGAAGCAAATACCAGAATTTGGTTGCAGTGCATTCTTCAATATGGCTACATACACAAATGTATTAGATTAGATTGGATTGCATTTGAGTTCACAAGTAGCTTTGGAGGCCAGTGAACATTGAACATGTCAGTGGAATAGCATATAAAATGTTATATATGGCCACAAAAAGCAAAACAGGGATAATGGAGAAACACAATCAAATCTTCCCTGTGGTTATAAGATACACATTGCACTTTACTTTAAACTATCACTAAGTTTTTCCTGCCACGTCCTACTGTATTAGTTATAATTAGCAATGATGGCATCTTTTGTCAGATTGTTATATGCATATACATTTAAATAGCTTTCATACAGGCATCAAATGTAATTAACAATGATTTGTCACTAAAGAAGCTAGAGATTACTTACAAAGCTACATAAGCATTAACTCTTAGCGGTCATATGCGCTGGTAAAGTTTTCACTAGCTGGTCGTAAGGGATTCGTAACAGATTACTAAGGGAAAGATTCATGCAATAAGGACCTACACTAGAAACATAAATTGACATTTCCTCACCAGATGACACTATTGAACAGATATACTGGTTTATTCTAATAGTTGATGCTGCCCTCTGAACCAAATATTCACAGTCAACTGAAAAAACATCAGTTGAAGCCCAAGATAACATTATTGGTAAAATGTTTGACATACGACCAGAGTGGCTGACAGGCCATGTCGACATCTGACCAATAAGGATTAATGGGATAATTTGTCATTCAGATAATCCTGTACAGATAAAATGATAAATGGTAAGTAAATAATCAATTATAAACCATAAAATCATGTTAAAACAATGTTCTCCAGCATCATAATACACTGAAAAGGGATTCTAAATATATATTAGAATACAAAATTCAAGATACACTTAGAAAAAACCATGCCATTCTCATTAGACTTTGAAAAATTCTTGCATCATATGTTATAAAGTTGAGCAGAAACTTCTATATAAGTGAGAGGTAGAACTGGACCTTAAAAATTCAATGCACAGCTGGAATTTGAACTACAGCTGTGGCATTGAATTTTTAAGTTCCAGTTCTACCTCTCAAACATTGCCCACACACGGTTTGTGTGTCTAAAAACACCAACAGTAAGTTTGTTGGCATAAATAAATAATAATTCTATATAAATATTTGTGTTTATGTACAGGGTACATATGCTGTATGTTTGTTGTCAGAGATGAACCCAAAATGGTGGAGCCCCTATACCCTCCAGAAGGCTGCACTGCTGGTGAACGTGTGCTGGTGGATGGCTATGAATCTGGTACTCCTGACGATGTCCTAAATCCAAAGAAGAAAATTTGGGACAAGTTGCAGGTTTGTAATACATCCTCAACAAGAATTTCTAGGAGAAAAAAATTTGATCTCTTACATTCACATGAATTTTACACATACACTAAACACTCAGAAGAGCTTTCCTTCCAAAATTCAAAACATCAAGAAGATTGTAGACGTTTCTAATTCAAAGGAAAACTTAATATATAAAGTCAATCCGACACAAACATTAGATGTCACATATTATTTACACCTGACCGAAGTTAAGAAAAGTGATACTCCAACTAGTGTTCTAAAATTATTGGCATTAGAGACAATCCATGCTAGATTTCCAGAACACGAATGGTTGTATATTTATACTGATGGATCATTGATATCAAACCAAGATGGAGTAGGGGCTGGAGTCACGTGTCACCTCTTTTCCTATTACAAATCTTTAAGTTATGGAACTACAAACTTTGATGGAGAAATTGAAGCAATTCGAATGGCCCTACAAAATGAAATGCTAGTTGCTGAGAAATTTATCCAAAGTCCACAAATATCAAAGAAAAGAGCAGCCTTGGAACTGAATACTTCACACAGATTTTTGAGTCATATGGTGTTACATTTAAAATTTATAATGTATCGATCAGGATTGATACGTGGTTTACTTGAGGATTATCCTAAAGCTATTTGAATGAAGAGTATGAAGATGTTGGAATGGTTCGAAAAATTGTGTGGTCCGACAAAGCACATTTTAAACTATCGGGTGCTGTAAATAGACATAACTGTAATTATTATTTATTTATGCCAACAAACTTACTGTTGGTGTTTTTAAACACACAAGCCGTGTGTGGGCAAAGTTTTAAGAGGTAGAACGGGAACTTAAAAATTCAATGCCACAACTGGGATTTGAACCACAGACCTTCTGCTTGCCGGGCGGAGAATTTAAGTGGTTAGAGCGTCCGCCCGGCAAGTGGAAGGTCTGTGGTTCAAATCCCAGTTGTGGCATTGAATTTTTAAGTTCCAGTTCTACTTCTTAAGACATAACTGTGTCTACTACTCTACAGAAAGTCCCCACTTAAAAATTGAGGAACACCTGTCGGTCTGGTTGGCTCAGTTGATTAGATGCATCTCACCTGTGTGAGATTGGGTATTCTACAGTTGACTTTGTCCCTACATAAACTCCACGTGTATAACACTCCTTTACCTTATAGAAGATGCTGGAAATGTTGTCCATCCCCGGCTAAACAAGCATTATATCAGGAGAACACATTCTGATTAAGTTGGGCCACTGTAATGTTTCTGATTTTATTTTTAATATTTTGTTTTACCCATCTGGTAAGCTGAGGGTCTGTGGTTCAAATCCCAATTGTGGCATTGAATTTTTAAGTTCCAGTTCTACCTCTCAAAGATTGCCCACACATGACTTGTGCGTTTAAAAACACCAACAGTAAGTTTGTTGGCATAAATAAATAATAATTACCATTTATACCCATTCTTCTAGAAGCTAGATGTCTCCAAATATTTGACACAGAGTTCTTTATTGACAATAATTGTATTATACATATTTCTTACACTCGTGTAGAATCCCTAGTTAATGTATAGGTGAACTTTCACCCTGTTTGTTAAATGTCGGAACATAACTGAATTGTTTGTTGCAGGTGGATTTGAAGACAAACAGCAGTTGTGAAGCCCAGTGGCAAGGCAATGTACTTTCAACACGGTCCGGTGTGGTAAAATGTAAATCTTTAAAGAATGTCCCCATAAAGTGATATTCAGTAACTATGGTTACAAATTGTGTAATACTCTTAACAGTTGGCCAAAGGTGTTACAATAATGACACTAAGTACCGTATTGGCCCAAAAGTAAGCTGCCACGTCATTCCAAAGAGGAAATAAAAATATTCTGTGTGAAAATAAGTTGCACACTGATTGAGAGGAGAAAAATTACAAGAAATATACTCAAGACATGTATACTGAAAATATTTGTTTTAACATATGATGCAGCACATTTGCACCTAACATACCAATTCCATATTCTGGCGTAACGCAGAAGTTTCAGTGCAAAGCTTGCATCATAACTGAGCTGAATTCCTTGCTTGATGATGTTTTTCACTTGTAATGGTTATGCATATCGACATAAGTCAAGTTTTCTTACCAGCATACATGATGAGAGTGATAGTGATGAGTATCCAGCTGAAAGTGAATTATAAGCTTACAATTACATAATACTACCACTAAAGTACTGGTAAAAGTTACATAATAAAATGCCTTGCCACTAGTTTTGGTTATAGACCCTAGCTTGTTGCAAATGAGCATAATTATTTTGTAGCAAGGGTACAGTTTGTTCACCAGTTCATGGCAGGAATGTAACACGCTAGTACGTCAGTAAACAATTCCAGATAAAGTCACATCTGAAGCAGGAGTTGTGCTTTTAGCCGCGCTTATGATAATAGTGCCAACCTTGGAATGTGTATTCACGGTGGATTAAAGCAGTCATCAAAATACCAGAAATTAAATGTTATTTTCAGCTCACATAGTAACTTATAAAATGTAAACAGTGTTTTCAACTACTCTGTCCTTCTCCCTCTGATCATTTTCTATATTTTTAATAAACCCTGTCAGTCTGTTTCAGTCACAAGTGATATAACATCAAGCATTATATTGTGCTATTCCTCTAGGGATAAGTCATCTGCTACATTTCTTTAATTATTCATTTTACCTTGGCCTAAGCTAGTTCTATGGTATTGAGATCTCACATGTATGGGGGCAATAAATGACAGTGTGGTCCAATGAAATCAAATATTTATTGGCTTTAAGAACCTCTTTAGGTTGTTTGTTTTAATCATCCAATAAAGACTGTTTTACACATAGAACTGTCACTTTGAATCTGTTTATTCTGCAACCATTTCACAGCACCCCTAGCCAGAGGTTGATCTACTTCTACACTACTTTTTTCAGTATTTCCAAAATAACACTAGTGACTCTTACGATTTTACAACTGAAATAAGGAAAAAGTACCTGGGCAAATGAGCTTCACTCGGCTTTTCTTTTCTTTTCCTTTCCTTTTTTTTTTAATCGTGTTTTTTTGGGAGAAGATACTTATTTAGATAAACTTGAAAAGCAAAATGTTAACTAAATATAAATTTTCATCCTAATTGTTGGAGCCGTTTTCGTGATGAGACCTTCAATATCCTGGCTTGTTTGTTGAAATTGGCCCATTAACCAAGAAATTATGGTCAAAATAAGGTTTTGAGTAATAGTGACTGTTATGCTAGACTAATTTAGTTAAGTCAACTTTCTTAAGGTTTCCTGAAAGCTCTTGACGACACCTTTAAAATCCTGGCTTGTTTGTTTAAATTGACCCACTAACAGAGAAATTATGGCCAAAATAAGCTTTAGAGTCATTGTGACTGCTATGCGAAAAATCACATTTTTTCAGGAATGACACCTATATAGATAAATTTAATAAGCAACACCATCTGAATACAAAATTTGATTGAAATTGTTAGAGCCATTTCCAAGATGTGCGGAATATATATATGGTTTAAATGTATAAGATTAGCAGCATGAATAACATTGGAGGTAAGTTGGTAACGTAACCAGGAGAACAGCATTTGCAAGCAGGTTTACAAAGCTCGGGTTACAGTACGTGACATGTCCCTCCCCTCCCCTCCCCTTCACTCCCCTAAGACCATGAGCTGGCAAACAGTATGTGAAGAGGCAAGGTAGCAGATACCAGTCACACCCTAACTTTTTGAGGGTGGAATGTGGATAAAATGTGCAGCTTATTTTCAGACCAGTACGGTAAATATGGAACATTTGACCACAGACCTATTGTCTTCACTATGCCTCTGTAATATTGTTTTATAAATATAGTGAATTAAATGCAGCACTCAGTAAAACATTACCTCTCCTAATAGTATGCAAACCTTAACTCAAGGAAAATTGAAGCCAGTAACAGTGAAGCAACAAAATCTAAAATAAGAACAAATTAGAAACTAAAAGCTTCACTTATCTTAGTAATTATTACAAGTTCTTGTCGCCAATCGCTGAAAACAAAAACCTATAAATACAATATATTGATGGTATTTCAAAATTCACATAATTCCTGTTTTTTAAAATGAATATCTTTTCCCAAACCATTAAATCTATAGGCCGATTTAATTGTTTTAATAATTTAACCTCTGGATTTATTTCATGATTAACTGACCAAAAATGATCCACCACAGCTGATTAATCTATTTATATTTAATATTGCTGAAGTGCTCCTTCCTTCTGGTTTCTAAATGATGTTTAATTTTCCCAATGTAAACCCTATCACAATCCAAACAGCTAAATTGATAAATGCTAGATTTTTTATAATTTGGAATTTTAGTGTTTTTAGCAAAATTTAGTAAATTTTGTATATTAAATTTATTTTGAGGAACCAAAGTTATTCCATACATTTTAAAAATTTTTGTAAATTTTTTATTAGCCCAAGGATGGTCAGTAAACTTTTCAAAAATACAATCATCTTTTATTTTCTTGAGGGTAGAGACTTCTTTAACAGCCCTTTGATATTTCAGTTTTTCTACCTTTTTATGTATAAACTATCTCATCAGTCTATACCAGCCTATCTCACCAGCCTATCTCATCAGTCTATACTAGCCTATCTCACCAGCCTATCTCATCAGTCTATACCAGCCTATCTCATCAGTCTATACTAGCCTATCTCATCAGCCTACACTAGCCTATCTCACCAGCCTATCTCATCAGCATATCTCAAGTCATCAGCCTATACTAGCCTATCTCATCAGCCTACACTAGCCTATCTCATCAGCCTACACTAGCCTATCTCATCAGCCTTTACTAGCCTATCTCATCAGCCTACACTAGGCTATCTCATCAGTCTATACTAGCCTATCTCACCAGCCTATCTCATCAGCCTACACTAGCCTATCTCACCAGCCTATACCAGCCTATCTCATCAGCCTTTACTGGCCTATCTCATCAGCCTATACCGGTCTATCTCATCAGCCTACACTAGCCTATCTCATCAGCCTTTACTAGCCTATGCCAGCCTATCTCATCAACCTATACTAGCCTATCTCATCAGCCTATGCTAGCCTATCTCATCAGCCTTTACTAGCCTATCTCATCAGCCTTTACTAGCCTATCTCATCAGCCTTTACTAGCCTATCTCATCAGCCTTTACTAGCCTATCTCATCAGCCTTTACTGGCCTATCTCATCGGCCTACACTAGCCTATCTCATCAGCCTTTACTAGCCTATCTCATCAGCCTATGCCAGCCTATCTCATCAGCCTTTACTGGCCTATCTCATCAGCCTTTACTAGCCTATCTCACCAGCCTATCTCATCAGCCTATACTAGCCTATCTCATCAGCCTTTACTAGCCTATCTCATCAGCCTTTACTAGCCTATCTCATCAGCCTTTACTAGCCTATCTCATCAGCCTATCTCATCAGCCTTTACTGGCCTATCTCATCAGCCTTTACTAGCCTATCTCATCAGTCTATACTAGCCTATCTCACCAGCCTATCTCATCAGCCTATCTCATCGGCCTATACCAGCCTATCTCATCGGCCTATACCAGCCTATCTCATCGGCCTTTACTGGCCTATCTCATCAGCCTATACTAGCCTATCTCATTAGCCTATCTCATCAGCCTTTACTGGCCTATCTCATCAGCTTATACTGGCCTATCTCATCAGCCTATACTAGGCTATCTCATCAGCTTATACTGCCTATCTCATCAGCCTTTACCATCAGCCTATACTAGCCTATCTCACCAGCCTTTACTAGCCTATCTCATCAGCCTGAAAAATATTGGAGAGCAAGAGGATTAATGACTTCATTGTCAGAAATCCAGCATTAGCTAACAACATGTATAAACTCTATTAAAACGATTAATTACCACAATATTAATGTGTTTATATTGTGTGTTAAATTCTTCCTTATTAAGGAGTATACTTATTAACCTAAAAATTAAACTATTGAAAACAGCAAATGTGTGTGAAAAAGGATTAAAACATTTATTTTTTTTATGTATGAATTATCGTAATTATCAGTCTTAAGTAAATGTTCTATAAATGCCAAAACTCAATTTATTAAATTTATTGTTAGGATTTAAAAATTAAAAACCATAACAATAAATTGAATTTTGGCATTTATAGAAAATTTACTCAGACTGATAATTACATAAAAAATAACATTTTAATCCTTTTTCACACAAATTTGCTGTTTTCAATAGTTTAATTTATAGGTAAATAAGGAAGAATTTAACACAGAATATAAACACATGATCAACACTGCAGTAATTAATCGTTTTAATAGTGTTTATACATAAAAACGTAGAAAAACTGAAATATCAAAAGGCTGTTAAGGAAGTCTCTACCCTCAAGAAAATAAAAGATGATTGTATTTTTAAAAAGTTTACTTACCATCCTTGGGCTAGTAAAAAAATTACACAAAGTTTTAAAGTATATGGAATGATGTTGGTCCCTCAAAATAAATGTAGTATACAAGTATTATTTATTTATGCCAACAAACTTACTGTTGGTGTTTTGAAACACACAAATCGTGTGTGTGCAATTTTGAGAGGTAAAATTGAAACTGAAAAATACAAAATGGTTAGAGCACCCACCTCGTAAGCGGGGGGCTGTGGCTCAAATCCCAGCTGTAGCATTGAATTTTTCACTTCCAATTCTACCTCTCTTAGTATACTAAATTTACTAAATGTTTCTAAAAAGGATAAAATTCCAAATTATAAAAAAAAATTGGTAAACTTAAACATCATTTACAAACCAGAAGGAATGAGTACTTTAGAAATATTAGTTAACAAATTGATAAATCAGCTGTGGCAGAGCATTTTTAGCCATTTAGTCATGAAATAAATCTGGAGGTTTAAATAGCATTGAAAATGTGTGGATGCAACTTGAAATTAGTCAGCATTTGAAGTACTAAGATAAGTGATGCTTTTAGTTTCTAATTTGTTCTTATTTTAGTATACAAACCTATTTAACTCCCCCAACAATGTGGTTTATGAATCAACAGATGCCGGCTTCAGTTTCACTTTTAAAACAATCCTGTTGTGTAAAGTAGGGGTGCAAAATCATAGCTATATAGAATCATTTATGTAGTAAGTTGTGAATCTTATGAACAAAGATGGAATCAAGTACACGGGGAGAGAGTTTGGAGTGGAAATGAAATTAATTTGCTATTGGATGACTCAAAGATGAATTAAAGACCATTGATCGTTTTGTAGCCCAAAGTGTGGAAATATTCTAAAGTTGGTTCTTGATTATGTAACAGAGCTTAGAAATGGTAATGGCATCACTGTGACAGGAAAAGAAAGGAAGCAGCAAAAATGCATGGTACTACAAAGGCAGAGTCTATCTTACTGCGGACCATTCGTTTTATGTGGAGACATGTATAGTCAAATCATTTTGGATCAGTGTCTACCATGAACAAAGTATTAGGATTTTATTGATTTGTGATCAAACTAAGAAGAGAGAATGAGTTTCTTCTATCTCAAATTGGAAAGGTAGACCAGACTTGTATGTTTTTTTTATATGCTGCGAAGTACAACAGCATAATCAACACAATGAGGCAACAAAGCTTCATTGTATCGTAATGTTGGCAATTATGACAGATGGTAGAAAGCTTTGTGATTGAATTAGCAGTGAATTTTTCAGTCCTAATTCTACCTGCCACATGTTGCCCAAACAGCTTGTGGGTTTAAATCCATCAGTAAGATAGTTGGCATAAAATAACGATTACCATCTAAAGGTTATTTAAACCTGGGACAAGTACTTGCAGTTGTACTAATTGGCAAAGCCATAAGGTGTATCAGAAGAAATGTGAAATTGCCCAGCTGTTTACATGAGCTTATCGCACAAACAAGGCAAGGCTGTGATACACTGTTCAGATGCAATCATACCTTCAGGATAGCACGTCTCATATAGGCAGGCACGAGAGATCATCTATTTGCATTTTCTTATTGATTATATGCCAAGTTACTATTATTTCGCTCTTCTAATAAACAAGATAAGAAGTGATCGCAGCACTCAACTACCAAAGTCATTATGTCCTTGTTGCTTTGCCAAGAAGTAGGTCGCCCTTGGGGTATTGTTCTCTGATGTGAGATTCCCTTGTGGTCTACTGTGAAAATATGAATTGGTTGGGAAATTTAGTGTCATACTGGCAAGTTGCTACAGTAGCTCAGTGGTTAGAGCAGTCACACGTGAAGCGGAAGTTCCATGGTTGAAATTTCGGCTATGGCATTGAATTTTTGAGTCCTGATTCTACCTCTTAAACATCGCTCACACACAGCGTGTGTGTCTGGAACCAGCAGTAAGTTGGTTGGAATAAAATAACAATTAGTACATATTGTGTTAGTCCTGTAACATGTTACAAGTATCAGAATCAGAATTGTTCACCATAAGAAATCATACACATTTATAGGTTTTGTCACTAATACAAGTAGAAACTACATACATATACAATAATATAATGGTACATTGAGGTAAACAGACAACAACAACATACTCAGCATTTGTTTTAGCAGCTGAGGTAATCCTTGAAAACACTAGCCAGATATCTGAGAACAGCATTTACAAAGAGATACAATAAAACCTGCCTAAAATGGAACGCGATTGTTCCAGTAACATTTTTCAGTTTTCTTAGGTGTCTCTCTTACAAAGGGTTGTACATATTTTAGTAAAACAAAGTACAAAAAATATAATCATATAGAATTAAACTGAAGGAATAATTTAAAATAAAATTCTGTAAATGAAAAGTAGGTTCAATTGTATGTTTTGGTGTATTTTCAACTACATGTAATACATAATTGCCGTTTTCTTTTCCCCAATATATTCATCACAACTTCTTCACAAGAGAATACTCTATGATCTCCTTTGCATCCCACATTAGCTCCAGGAGTTCTGGAACATTCTTGGAAGCTACAAATTCCTTAAGGCCACTCACAACATATAATGCTTCTCTAAAAGTGCGTATTTTTGGCTCCCTTTCCTTGGCTTCGTCGTTGTCCATTCCTGTCATGAATTCACAACTGCTGTTTCCAGCAGCAATATCTCATGCACTTTGAATGTCTTCAGTCATGGCAGTTCATTATCAAAGCACATTACTATGTATTAAGGATAATGAAAATCTGTCTTAGGTTGTTTATGTAAATGGTTCCGGAAAAACTATTCAGGCAATTTTCCAGATTAAAGTTTTAACATGGGAAATAGCTCCGTTCTGAGATTTATTTTCCGGTTGTCCAGATTTCCAGTATATAGGGGGTCCGCTTTAGTCAGGTTTTACTGTTCTACAACTGTGCATATATTAACATTTTGTGATAAATTTGATCAGAATCCTAAATCCAATAAAGAATGATCCCTCAGGGGTCCCTGACTAGGGGATATGTAGATAGCCTCTCTAAAAAAAGAAATTAATACAGCTAAAAAGAATCACTAATAGTTTCTTAGAAAAAATGGATTGTAGGACAGATGGTAATAAAGCCCACAAGTTCATAAAAAATGTCAAGGACAGGAAAGAAAAAATAGCATACCTATCATACACAACAATAAAGTATTAACAAATGATGCAGTCATAGCCGAAACCTTTAATAAAGATTACGCTAATTCACATAAAGTAGCAAGAAATAATAAAAAGGAATGTAAACAATTTAAAAAAGATTTGAAACAAAAAAGAGAATGGCACTGTAACAAAATAACTATTCTGAACTGAAGTATTGGCCTCAGTAAATATATGCATTTATAATTGTTTAATAAAAATAGATGTAATTATATTTACAACATTAACATGTCATTTTAATATAGAAAATGGCTACACTATACAGGGTTATTCTAAATGATGGATCCATTTTTAAAAATCCAACATGAACCGTCTTTATACCAATGAAAAGAGGAATTTTCAAAGTTTTGTTTAATATATTATAAATGTTCAATGTGTCCGCCGTTCGCTGCATGGCAAACATTTACATGATAGACAAACTCATCCCCACACAAGCAAGCGTATCTTGTTACTGAGTGCACAGCAGAGTGATACGGCTCTGCAAGTCGTCCAGAGTTGTAGGTGGAGGTGGGACGTAAACAGCTTCCTTAACATAACTCCATAAGAAATAGTCACATGGGGTGAGATCAGGAGATCTCCAGGCTAGAAGTGTAGAGCCAGGTCATTTACCCTGTGACCTACCCAGCGCTGAGGAAGGGATTCATTCAAAAAGTCTTGTACATCGATGTGTCAATGGAGCAGACCTCCATCCTGTTGGAAAATGAGGTCCTATGAATCTTCAATAATTTGAAGGAACAGTCATTGTTCCAACATGTCCAAGTATGTTGTTCCAGTTATAGCTTTTTCTGCAAAGAAAAATTGTCCATAAGCCTTTGTACAGGATAAGGCACAGAACACGTTTACCTTCAGTGAGACTCTTTCATGTTGCAATGTTGAATGTGGATTTTGCAAACCCTATGGAATGTTCCATCATTCCTAGCACATAACCACAAAATTCAACACCCTTTTCTCTGTCATTATCTTTAACAGCCTGCACAAGTTGTAATCGGTAGGGCTTGTACAGCAACTGCCATTTCAGAATTTTCCATACAGTTGTTGGGGTATTCCAAGTTCTCTACTAGGTCTATTGGTAGACTTACGTGAACTGTGAACAATCTTCAATCTGTCTGACATCATCCTCTGACACGCTCAGTCGGCCTGTGCCTTTTCCTTTACACACACTTCCAGTCTGTTTAAGTTGCGTAAACCAATGGCTAATGCTTTTTCTAGTGGTGGTTCAGTACTGAATTTGCTATGAAATGCCCGCTGCACTACAATTTGCAACTCACTTTTTGTGAACTCAATAACACAGAAAACCCTGTGCTCCACAGTAGTTATCTCACCACGTACTGACAGTGAAACGCAATGGCAGCATATTGCCGCAAGAACTCTACCGGCCACCTAAAAAAAACTTTGAAATTTCCTCTGTTCATTGTTATACAGATTGTTCATTTTGGATTCGTGCTTTAATAAATACGAATTTTATAAAATGGGTCCATCATTTAGAATAACCCTGTATTTAGAAACGTCATGTTGGCTAGCTGTCCAGCAGCTTGATTGCAACTTCTGCTAAACGAGAGGGAGGGAAATGCTCGCAGCAAGAGAACGCAGTGCGTTTGCACGGTAAGAATCGCATCTTTGGGCCTTGTCAAATATGCTGCTGTAACTCCCAGTACTGCTAAATGCAAGCTTTTCCCCGTTCCGCGCGACCTCTCACCACTAAGCTGTCTTCGCCAGTCGCAAAATATGGTTTATGTTGACTTCGTCAGACTGCTGGAATGCTTATAAATGGTCGACATGAGGACCTCATTACCTCCAAGTGAACAATTCTGTGGAATTTGTCAGCAAGTGTGCAAGTGGGAAAGTAAACATAGAGTAGCCCGAGGTGTGTGCCTGCGCTTTTCAGGGCTGTTCATGACGGGATGTGGGGTTTGCAAGGTGAAGGGTGAATACCAGATTGGAATACTGAAATGAGATATTAACACTTGCTCCTCAACGACTCTAGGTTGGTACCAGGGTTGCCAACATTTAAAAGTAAAATTATCGTACCAGTCACTCAAAATGATAGATTTGACTTCAAAATTATCGTATATCATAAACCAAATGCTACAAGAATAAAAATATCAGTATAACATTTATGAAAATGTAAAAGCAATGATGTTTATTACATCCACTTACGAGACTGATGACCTCAATCAGTATTACAACTTTAGCACTTATATTTCTCGCACTATTCATCTGAAAGTTCATCTTCCTCAACTGTTGCAGCATTGTACAAATTTGCTGTTGAGATAAACCTTAACATATTCTCGGTTACTTGCATTTTGCCTATCTACCACATTTTTTCATAAGCTGAGGCGACAGAATAAGTTTATTTACCGTATCTAGCGCCAATCTGTTTTTAACTTTAGTTATTATTAAACCAAGTTTAGAAAAAGCTCTTTTACAAGAAGTGTTTCTGTGGGACAACGAAATCACTGATAATGCAAAGGCTGCTAGTTCTTTGAAATCAGTATTTCCACCAATGTGACACATCTGTTTAACAATACACGTTTTTTATTTCACACGGAATATCACATATTCCGACTTTTCTCCATTGATCATCAATTTTGTAAAGTGCCTTCTTCATTGAGATTACCAGATCTGGGCACACTGGCAACAAGAGGATAACGGGTAGGATTAGTAGAGTATGAAATGGTTGCCTTAGAGGGGTGGAGACAGGCCATGAGGGCAAAAGTGGTGTCGCTATTTATAATTAGTTTTATTTCGCTGGTGTGACAAACCAGTGAAAATGATATTTCGCCGGTATCGAACTATCACAGATTCAAATTATCGTACACCCCCATAATTATCGTACGGGTTGGCAACCATGTGTACAAACATTAAAAATATCGTACACCCCCATAATTATCGTACGGGTTGGCAACCATGTGTACAAACATTAAAAATATCGTACACCCCCATAATTATCGTACGGGTTGGCAACCATGGTCGGTACGTACCGACCCCTTATCATATAGGTTGCGCGTTTGTTCTTGACGAATGACCTTGAACAGAAATCCAGTCAGCTTGCCTACCCTTATTAAACAGGTCAGCAAATGTTTATGCTACGATAATAACAGACACCTCTGTTTTTCTCTGTCGCGTTTGTGTATACAGTCGACCGCAAAAGTTTTGTACGGTACGGAAGTGTGCATGCAATGAAAATAACAGCAATTCAGACGAGGGAGAAATGTCGGGAACAGAAGAAATGCAATATAGTTAAGTGGAAACAGTTATAGAGGTATAGTGTATAATACGTGTGGCTGATACTACTGGAAGTGTGATAAATTGATTTGTAGTGCTGTACCACTTCAGCTCAGAAGCATGTGCGTCATCTCACTGCAGACTGTACCTCCTCTCTCTCGTTCCCGCAAAAGCTGAGTAGTGACTCGCATTCAACCTTTCATATAAAATTTTCATTCGTCAAGAAGTAACGCGCGACCTGTACCAGGTGGCAGTCGAATTTACGACTGCCATTAGGTATGTCACCGTTCCTTTATCGGTTACTTCAGGCTTTAGCATAGAGAGATAGAGCTTCAAGAGATGATTATATATTCTGTGTGTATTTTCTGCGCTCATACCCTACCACCCTGTATAGCTTCCTGCACCACGGGAGAATTCTCTTAGAGCCAAAGTGTCTCGCCTTTTCCACATTGAACGCTGCGTTTGACATTGAACCGGCCCATTATCGCGTCTGCGATAGGCGATTTACAGTCAGTGGGGTGAGGCGACTAACGCGTAATCTCTCTGTAACACTGGCAGAGCGAGAAATTCGCATACACGAACATAATGGACACCAAATGAGTTCATTGTAAGTATGCAATCTCTGTATTCGGGAGAAATTGCCCGTTATCTTGTGGAGTACACAAGTAGGCTAGAGGTGAAAATATTTCCTCCCCAAGTATAATAAAATAGAGGACGAATTAATACTTTTACTTGGTATTTCACTAAGACGTGTTTATCCCATGTAGCAAAGGTTGAAGAAAGAGAGTTATCTGTCATATTGTAATAAAATAAATGAGTTGTGTATGACCGGTTATTCTGAATACGTTTTTGACAAATCCCACTCCTGACACCATTGTGACAAAATTTGTGTAAATGATGGCCAAGTCCAAATGAGAAAGCTCTCCGGTGGAATTGGACACAAAGGTACGATAGAAATGGGGGAGAGCGGAGACGAAAGTAATATTTTAATAATTGTATTTTTAATGATTCCCTATAAATGTACTAAACAAAACGGACAATTATGTGTGTTCTGTGCAGCTTTCCTAATACAATTAAATTTATGCTCTCTAAAATTTCATATAATTTGTATTTGTGAAACCCATTTGAAAGCATCAAGCATGTGTTAATTTTGTCCCCGTGACACACGTATATATCCTCAACCTATGGCATAATTTCCTGTAATGAGATAACTAAGTAAATAACGGGTTTGACTTTCAAGTTCCCAACTCTTAACTCTATTACAGCCAATTTATTGATACCTACTGAGAAATAACACGGAATCTGAGTCTAATAGTATTTTCTCGGTAATGGGGATGAAAGCAACAGCTTTACTTTCGTCCCCGAGAACACTTCTCAGTTTTATATGTATTTTTGGAGCAATCCATAATAGAAACATTGGCAACGGCGACATACAACTGAGAGTTAAATCATTTTAGCACACTTACCTCTACAATGTCCCTTGCCCTTGTAGCAAACAAAAAAAAAACCTTATTTGAGGCACTGAAAAATGTTTTATTCAGTCACACACGGCAATACCAACCAGGGACCAGCGGCCAGTGAGGAACCTTCAAGGACATTAATTGCTTGAATCACGTGACCTTCAGTGCTAAATACAAAGACAGTGAGTATTACAGTCGGCAAGTGTCATTCTTGCAGTCCTAGAGGATGATGAACATAAAACCCCAGAGCATGAGGAAGATCGTGGACAGCGGTCACACAAGTTGCAAAGGTTCCGCAAAGGCGAGGCAAGACAAAGGAGGAAAACAAAGAACAAAGAGAAAATAGTTCCGTACGGAGCAAGTCTCAGTGCAACAGGTTGTAATGGTGTGGTAAGTGGAACTGATAGACTCATCTCTAAGCCATTACATAATACTAGGAGCTAAACAACTAGAGCAGTGTGAATATTTTAGCACGGCCATAACAGAAAAGGAAAATTGTGATCTAGCTTTTAGACTGAATCTGCCAAGAGTGAGGGGTTGTTTGACGAACTGGGCCTCTTCAGTTGCGTTCAAATGGGCAAACCAACCCCCAGCACTTTGAATTGGTTTCTGGTGGACACCAATTGCCTGGAAACTCTATCACTTAGGCACTCAGTGTAGTTCAAAACATTACAAATGAGTTCCTGATGACACACATGGCACTTTGATCCATCAAATGACAGGTGAATCACACTTCACACTGTCCACGTTTAACTTCTTAACAAACCAGGCGATAGTCAGTCCCCTATACAGGCTCCACATACAAAGCAGAATGTTTTCAAAGGGGAGGCTACTAGAATTCCTGAAAGAAATCTTCTAGAGCAGACCTTAACTGCACATAATGAGCCTGTCGTGTGCAATTGCTCTGAACGGCGGGATATTACCCGCCCCCAGTCAACAGGTTAGGAAGCTTCGCGCCAGTCACAGTTTTAAGTGAACTTATAAGGAAAAAAAAAAAAAGTCACACTCAATGAGTAAAATCCGGTGATATGACCAATGAAGTTCAAAAAATGTATGAAAAATATGTACGCAGTTGAGGAAATGTCACATTGAAAATAAATGCCTTCTTCTCCTGAAGACCATTATTTTCGCCAAATAACAGTTCTAATTCACGAATTAGTATTGTGACCAGTGGCGGTTCCTGGGGGATCGCATACTCGCAACTGCACACCCATTAATTTTTTCCGCATGCGAATGTGTATAGACATGCATATGAGAAAGTCGAATGTCCAACTTTCTTGTACGTATATGAACTTTCTCGTTTAATTTTCCCGCGCCCTCTTTACCAAACGTCAGTTCACTCAGTCAAGCTGAAATGCATAAACCCGATTTTGCGACTGGCGAAGGTAGCGTTTAGGCGAGGGGTACGCGGGGAGCAGTGCAAAGCTTGCATTTAAGAGTACTGCGAGTTAAGGCAGCATAATCGACAAGGTCAACACATGCGATTCTTACCGCGCAAGCGCACTATATTCTCGTACAAGTCCCACCGTTTTTCTTGCTGCAAGCATTTCCCTCTCGTTTAGCAGAACCTACTAGGCAGCCAACGCGACAGTTCTAAATATAATGTAGCCATCGTCTATATTATATTAATGTTATAAACACAATTACCTACATCTGGTATTATTAAACGATTATAAATCCATATAGTTACTCTTCATGTCGTAATTTACTAAGGCCAATACTTCAGTTTGGAATAGTTATTTTGTTAGTGTTTATTACTGTTTGTTATGTTTGTATTCTGGCAGCAAGTTGCATGCAGTTGTGTCTGCACATAGCGGGAAATTTGAATCTATGCAAGTGTAGAAATGAATAATATAGCAAAACTAAAGGAGATAAATCTTTCGGGTTTATTTTTATAAGAGAAGCTGTTTTCCGTTCTTATTGTTTGCGAGTGAGAGAAATGGTGTCTGCACAAATAATAGTTCTTGTGATATTGGTCATTTAAAACAAAAAATAGCAAACCATAAGAGTTCAATTGCCCATATGAATTTAGAATTAGAATTGTGTGGTGTGTGTTAGAGAAAGAAAGGGAGTAAAAGTGGAGAGGATGTAATGTACTGCACACCCACTGCGACAAGTCACGAGCCGCCACTGACTGTGACACTGTTTCACGCTCGGGGGTAGAAGCATCCTAAATTGAATGCTTCTTGTCATGACATCACGTTGCCAATGAGGCATAAACATTAAGTTTGTGAGTTGAAAAGATCAGTTCGTGAAAGCTGATGTAAAGACGAGTTTTAGTGAGAATCTTGAGTGAATTTGTGTTGGCTGAGACGATATATTTGTAAAAGCAGAGAAAATAATCTAAAAAGAGATTTAGTTACATTAGTTTCTGAAGTGGGGTGAAGTCATGGCAAGATGGAAGAACTGATAAAGCGAATATTAACCAAGATGTATGAAATGAAAAAAATAAAATAAAATAATATCTGCCAGCTATGTCCAGATACCTAATTTCTTATATCTGGACGTAGTATGCGGATATTTTCATTTATTTAAACTTATTTATTACAATTTTTTCACAATAGAATGTGCAGAAGTTACTAACCTAAATTAAATAACAATATAAATTAAATATTGTAAAGTTGTCCCTAGTCTCTGGTAGGCTGTCCAAGTCTCATCAGGCTGTCGTTTTGGCCTCGTTCTTCTCCTTTCTGCTTACAGTTGGTTTGACAATCTTAACGATCGACGGGATGGTGCTACAACAGTCGCTGGAGGTGTATAAACATTTCTTAGATTTCTTTCTTGTTCAGTTTGTCTTAAAGATCTCTCTGCTATACTGATTTGAGTCGCTAACTCATTTAAAGCATTTAGATTTTCCTTATTCCTGACCATTTCCGATAAAGTGAGGTACATGAGCTTTTCCCTGTTAGATTGTCCTATTTCACTGTATTTCTGGCAGTTAAACATTACATGCTCAGGAGTATCTTCTGTATTGCATCTGGTGCACATTTCAGAGTTTATGATGCTAAAACGTTTTAAGTAAGTGCCATATGGCCCATGGCCTGTGATATAGTGTAATGCAGCTTGTAAGGGATTTAGGTGCTTTAGTCGTAACCTTTCTCGTATATTAGGGTAAAACATATAGGTCCGTCTCCCAGTTTGCAGGTTATCCCATTCTGACTGCCATAAGGATATTAACTCAGTCCTTATTTGTCTTTTCATATAGCATCGTTTTCCTATAATATCTTCTATCTTTTGTTGATTGCTTTTCTTTAGCCAATAGTAAGCACCATATAGGCGAACCTGTAGATCTATTGGCCAGGTACCAGTGGCCACAAGAAGAGCCATAGTAGAGGTCGTTCTTGCTGCTCCAGTAAAACGGAGAAGAATTTTCCTCTGGCATTTTCTGAGATCTGCGACGAGGTTTAATTTTTGCATACACTGTGCCCACGCTCCTGCACCATATGTAATGATGGCAGTAAAGATACAATTATGATATGTTCTAATGGTAGTGAGAGGTAGTTTATATTGACGTTGGGCAATACTGGCAATCTTCATCATAATTTTACTGGCTTTGTTGCAGACCTGAGTGACATGTGTCTTGAAGTTGCCTTTCTCATCAAGCGTTATTCCAAGGTATTTAATATACTTGTGGCGTTGAATACGTTCTTCATGTATTCGTATAACTGGGTTTCTTAATAATTTACCTTTAAATAGCAAATACGCAGATTTGTTAGCTGCAATTTGTAGTTTAACAGAGTTGCACCATTTATATATCTTCTGGGTCACATCAGAAGATTTTGTTTCCAGTTCCAGGCGGGTGTTTCCTTCTATTAATAAAAGCAGATCATCCGCATATGCTATAGTGGTATATATTTGCGTGTCAACTACTAACTCATTAAGCAGAGGCTCCAAACCTATATCCCAGAATATTGGACCCAATATAGAACCTTGCGGGCATCCTTTCGTAATATCACGTGTAACTGTACTATTTGCCCCTGTGATGTTGACTCGGCGGTCTACACAATAGTTCTTCAGAATTCTATAAAGACTTTTTGGGTATTCTTGTTGGCGCATGCGTTCAAAAAGTGCAGGCCACCAGAGGTTATCGAAAGCTCCAGCTATATCAAAGAAGAGACCCATCACATAGTTCTTTTTAGAGTTCTTAGCTGCAATTATGGCTTTAGTTATTGCATCCGTGGTTGACTTTCCAGATCTAAAACCATATTGAGTAGGATTAAGGCCTTTCAGGATCCTAAACTCTTGTATGCGTTTACATAGGAGTTTTTCTTGTACTTTACCCAAAAGGTTAAGTAGACAAATCGGTCTATAAGATTTTGACAATGCAGGATCCTTATCGCCACAAATGAAATGAAAAATGAGATTGCCAAGTTGAGAATAGACTTATCGACAATGATTGACGGGGCATTGGTCGGCAAGAAGTAAGCCGTGAAAGATGTCGGCCAACGTGTTAATGCGCAGAGGATGTCGAGCAACGTGTAAGCGACCTGGAAGAGAGTTGACGGCAGCACAACGCAACCGAGCGCCAAGGTGGAACAGATTCTCGGCGAAATTATGAACTAAGAGCTCGAGATGCCAGAACGCCACACAACATCCGCGCGGAACGAGTCACCAAGTACGGCGGCACGTCCACCCTTGAAGTCTTTCGCAGACAATCCGTTGCCGTCGCCGCCCACAATTTATGATCCACAGAAGAGGAAGCTGCACGACAAATAGCCTCCAGGGACGGGTGACAGAGGTACTGAATGCTATTCCGACGTCGATGTTGTCCCGAAACATCTGGGAGGCTCTTGAAAACTGTCCGGAAAGCAGCTCAAGTCAAAGCTGTAACAGCCAAGGAAGATGCTGCAGGATTTCGCCCTGAATAAAGAAGAACTAGTGAAAAAGGCTCTCGCGAATTTCTCGGAACTTATCTGCTCCGTTGACGAAGTGCACGAAGCCAGGATGCGGCAATACCTAATGCTCGGCGAATATCAGACCATCCACGATATGCTGATGACCACGCTATGAAGGTGGTCAAGGTAACTACTGTCCTCGTCTGAAATATCAGAAGTATTCGGTTTGTGTGGGACACGGGAACAGCCGTAGGACATCGACGATCGCCCATATGTATGTGTTGTAAATGTGGTTGACCAGGACATTCGGTAAGGGACCTATGCACCTGGCCGAGAAACTAATGGAAAATGAATAAGTAACGACGTGAAAAGGGAGCTGTCATCGCCGAACCCTAGTGATGCTGTGCGCTTTGTGCATTATAATGGACATCATCATCGCGGACGGATAGATACGCGGCAAGCGGTATCAAATATTGGTGGTCAAGGGTGGGGCCGTGACGTGGTGTGAGACCTAACGTGTTGGAGGACTTGCCATCGAAGAAACCAGATCGGCCCTAGAAGAGTGATGACATTGGGCGACACCTAGCGTGTGGAGGAGGATGACCTGCTGGAGTTGACCTTGGGGCAGATCATTACAAGTCTGTGGATATTTGTCACAAGGATGATCGAGGTGGTCCTGTGTTCGGACGCCCTTAGGAGTCACGAGGTGACTATCGACGCCGACAGGAGATTCCTGCGAGTCAGCCAGGATGAGATAACGCTCCGAATCCCAGTGAACATGTTATGGCCTGCAGGGTAACCCTGAAGCTTACGTTTAGGCCCACCAGGAGCAAAGTCTTCTCGAAGGTGCACCAGGAGATATGAGCGGTCCTAGAGCCATGTGAACATAGGAAGGGTAAGAGGATCGGCGATGCAGTCTAACGCAACCAGGGACTGGCCCAAAGGAATATGCCAAAGACGCTGCTCGGGTTCAACAGTGCTAATGGGAGGTGCAATGTGGCATTGCCTCGAGCTCCTGAGTGGAGGCATCTCAAATCGAATGCTCCGTGGATGACATCACGTTGCCAAGGAGGCAGAGAGAGTAACTTTGCAACTCGAAAAGCCCAGTTCGTGAAATATGATATAATGAAAAGTTTTATTGAGAATGCTGTGTTAATTTGTGTTGGACGAGGAGATAGTAATTGTAAAAGTAGAGTAAATAAAGTATTACACAATGACTTATAACTTCCATTTATTCTGTTCCAAGTTTCACAATGCTTAAAATATATTAAATCCATGCACTTTGCTGTATTTTATTTCAAATGTTATTACTGACAAAAAAAAAATTAAACTAATCAATTGAAACTCTTAACAAATAATTGCACATTTGACTTTAAAATATACCTTTTCCAAGATTTTGTTTCTTTTCTTATTTTCAGGTTATAGCCAATCTTTCTGCATATTCTGGCTGTCTCTAGTAACACTGTAAATTGAAGGATAAATGTAGGAAAATTGTAATCCAAGAATGCAACTTTCCATTGTCCTATTACAGCGGTCACAAATGCACTTTAGGCCTATTGCATTCCTTTCTGCGTTTGCTCAAGGCAATCTTCAGTCAGGTGCTTATGGTCCAAACATGGTGACAATTTCAGTGAAACCAGTGGCATATGCTGGGATTGTGACTTGGGCTATCTACTAGAGCTGGACCATAAGGGGTTGTTAATTAACCTTCCGTTAGGCATGTGCCCTGGTAGGACACTGCTCATCCTGGGTCTGGTAGGCCAGCACCATATTTTTGTACTTATAGGCTTGTATGTTTTTTTTTTAACTTCATTTTTTTTCATTCCCATTTTAGCTTTATTTAGCTTAAAAATACATGGCCTTTATTAACATTATCCTGTTAGATAGATCAAATATACATAACATGTATGAATACAGTACACATAATTTGTACTACATTATATGGTAAGATAATTGCAATGTTTGGGTATACAATCTGTAATTTGAAATGTACATGAAGTGGAATGTGACAGAAGATTAAGCCTGTGACTATAACACTAGATGAAGGTAACAGCATGTTACTCAGTTATAATTGAAGTCTGAAGTCAGAAACCTGTCTGGCCACTACTGCAGCACCATCCAAGGTTTGAGCAACAATTTTGAATATCGTAAGTCATTTATAGTCTATTTACACATTCAAATTAACCACTGGCTGTTTGAACAGAACTTACATCAGTGAAATGTAGAATCCATTCTTTGCAATTGTCTTCATCAACAAAGTGTAGAAAAATACATACTTGACTTTTATTTATGACATCAGTTGTTTCTTTAAGTACAAGTCCAATAAAAGTAGCCACATCAAACTTATCTCTAACACTGGCCACAGCATCAATTACATCACTCCATATGAGAGCCGAAGTGCCTTTGAAAATGGTAGCTGCCTTTAAATGCTGACACAGTACCACATCTTAATTAGCCACACATTGTAGTAATTCTATGTAACTGCCTTTATTTAATGATTTCTCACTTTCATCGTGGCCTCCAAAAAACATTCTTGTTTTGCAAGAAGTACCACTCCATCAGTCTATTTAATACAGTTGTATTTTATATAACCTTTTCATTATGCAAAGGGCCAGCAATTTTTGTTGTTGTAGTTCAATGAATGTTCTGTTCGTCAAGTGTCGAAAGCTTTTAATGTTATAGAAGATTTTATGGGTTGTTGATGTATGATTATCCAAAGCTGGAATTAAATAGTTAATCTGCAAAACCCATTGTATTCCAGGGCATTTTTTCAGTTGCTAACAAGCATGACTAGCAATTAAGTTTAATTTGCATGAATCAGTCAGCCACACAAACTTATCATAATTGTTTTTAGTAAAAGACCCTTTGTAAGGATTCCTATTTCTTTTGCTTTTAGTTACACAGTGAGGGCAGATGAGCTGGAATAGGTCTTCCCTGTTTTAGTATCACCGATGTATCCTTGTATTTCAACTACGAGAATGGTCGTGTCACTGCTTTACTACACATTGTTCATCCATTTCAAAGCATTAGCACTAGCAACTGTCTTGTGCTCTGTACACTATTAAAATAAACAATACTAATGCCAATATAGCTCTTGAGGACCATAACAGTCGCACAATTTAAAACACTCTTTCGTGCTTTTAAGTCTATGTGCTATTGCTAAGCAGAATTCATGTTTATATGGCACATTTCAGAGATGCTCGTATGTGTATAGTGATGTGAGATTCCAAAGCCTTACTGTGCTTATTCCTGCATTCTGCCACCTCACCTCTGTCTACCAGCATCATAGTAAAGGCTGCTGCAGTAAGTATCCAAAGCCCTATTCTCCCCTCTGTTCAACAGTAGAGAACGAGACATATTGCATCCGATGCACCAATTCTTGATGAGGGAAACTGACTAGTATTGCTATTACTATTATTACTTATTAATTTCCAATGATATTCCAAAATCTGAAATTTTGGGAACTTCGTATTCATTGTTAATAATTGTATCTCTGAAGAGGAGATTAAATGTGCAACTAGTAAATTAATGCCTAAAGGAACCTGTGGTCCTGATGGGATACTGCCTTACATTTTAAAAGATTGTTCTGAATTGCTTTTGTTTCCTCTTAAAATTTTATATAATCTCACCTTAAAAAAACATTTTCCTTCACAATGGAACATCACAAGCATAACTCCTATATTTAAAAATGGTGATGCAAGCAATATAGAAAACTACAGACCAATAGCAATTCTTTCTGCTCCAGCGAAGGTCTTCGAACATATTTTGTACAGTAGAATATTTTGGAATGTCAAACCTTACATTTCAGAATATCAGCATGGATTCATTAGCAAACGCTCTACTATCACAAATCTCATTAATAATGTTCAGTATGTTTCCACAAGTTTAGAGCAAGCCTGCCAAATTGATAACATATATACTGATTTCTCTAAAGCCTTTGATAGGGTAGATCATGACATTCTCCTATATAAAATTTCTAATTTTGGATTCTCAGTTCAAATGTTAAACTTAATTTCCTCCTATCTCTCTAACAGAAAACAGCATGTAAATTTTCATCAATCAAAATCTTATACTTCTGCTGTTAATTCTGGAGTTCCATAGGGATCAAATTTAGGACCTTTATTTTTCATGCTGTTTATAAACGACCTACCAAGTTGTATTAATTACTCCAAATGTCTCTTGTATGCTGACGATCTAAAATTATACAGGACAATGTTGAAATTACAATCTGATCTGGATAACATTTATAAATGGAGCTTGGGAAACCAACTTCACTTCAATATTAAGAAATGCTCCTTTATGATATATACTAGAAGCAAGCAACACTTAAATTCTAAATATTATTTAAATAGTTCTCCACTTGTAAGAGTTTATTCTGTCAGAGACTTAGGTGTTACCATGACCCAGAATTTGTCTTTTAATCAACACATTATAAATATAACCAATGATTCCTTTAAGAAACTTGGTTTTGTATTCAGGACCTGTAGGAACTTAAAAGACACTCAGGTTATGCTAATTCTATACAAAAGTCTTCCGCAGTAATTTAGAATATGCCTCAATTGTATGGTCACCAATGTATAAATATCACAACAATCAAATAGAGAAGATCCAAAACAAGTTCCTTGGATACTTATATTACAAAATTCAGTGTTTTTATTTATAATCAGAACTTGCTGTGTAGTCAACTGCTTAACGAATTCAACATAGTCTCACTTTCTGATCATAGAGTAATAGCTGAAGAATTATTTCTGTATAAATTCATAAATGGCTTGGTATCCATCAAAGAACTGCTTGACAGAATATATTTTAATGTCAATACTACTTATTTTAGAAATCGTCAGCTGTTTCAATTTAAGACTCGAAAACGTTATCCCGTAAAAATTCTCCCATTCTTAGGTCGTGTGCAAAATGCAATAAATTTTCAACTAAAATAGAGCTGGATTTTAGCTTACCTTACAAGCCATTAAAAAAATTATTTGCATGTGATTTTCAGTTGTATCACATATTGTTATCTGCAGAATCAGTATACCATTTGCAATTCTAGTCTTATATAGTAGTTTAATATATGTTTCATTTTTAGTCTTAGTTTCTTAATACTTTATTGTATTCTCTTTCTATTATATTCAAATTTGTTTAATTATTGTTTACTCTGTTGTATCATTCGCTTGGTCAGTATACTCTTTGCAGTGTCTTGTCTCCAATAATAGCTTAATATATGTATAGTTTATTTTTAGTTTCTTTGTATTACTTCTTATATTTTTGTTTTGCATTTAGTCAAGCTTGTGTAAATAAATTAAATGTAGCTACTCTAATTGGAGCTTTGCTCTGTTGTAGCACAAATGAATAAAATAAAATAAATACAAACAAATTATATTTTATTTAATTTCAGAAAACATGGGAAAAGTTTCAAATAGTTTCTCCTGTAAAAAATAATTTTATGAGGTGAAAATAATGTTGTTCTCTGTATCTTCTTCATTCAGTTATGAAACTCTGCACATACTAAATCTCAGACTGGAAAACATTTTATTGAAGACTCATAATACTAATTTCAATAACTTTTGAATGAAGCTCTTGATATTTTCCTGATATTTCTTTTAATAGTTTTGGATCATGATTTTCTGTCCAAAAAATGGGTGGCAACTGGTGATTTTTATGCTCAAAAGGAACAATCTCTAAAAACAAGTTGAGTTGATGTCCGGTTAATAATGGAGGAAACTAGCCTCCAAAACATCTTCCAGGAAATTAAAAAAGCAGGGTTAGCTATACTCCATCCAGCCTTAGATCCGCCCCTTGTATCCCTCTGCGATAACCTGATGTTATCACCTGCGACTAACACACAACAAACACCACGTGGACTCATATTTCATATTTATGTTGCAACAGGACGATATTTACTCAGGAATTTTAGAAATATCATGTTACATTTAAGTAGTCTTTACCAGGGTTATCGTACATCTTGAAAACTCACAGATAATCGCTGATATTTAAGGTACTATATTTTATGCTGTGCTTTGGTTTCAGCATATTGCGAGTTCGTTGTTGATGGCTTGTGTTTACATCAAGTGCGGATCTAACGGTGGAGCAATTATAGTGTCATTAATTGCCCACTTTTCTACTTTAATTCAATTTTAAGCCTGAGTTCCCTTTAAAGCTTTTTAAACAATTACATTTGTATGAGTCAATACCTGAAGGAACGAGAAAGTATCTCTTTATGCCCAACTATCATTTTAAGTTTATTTAATTTCAGAAAACATGGGAAAAGTTTCAAATAGTTTCTCCTGTAAAAAATAATTTTATGAGGTGAAACTAATGTTGTTCTCTGTATCTTCTTCATTCAGTTAACCATAAAAAAAAATGGTTCAATAACACTAAGCAACACTCATTTTCACAGACTGCTCTGGCACTGATTTTAAGAACTTGTATAATGGGTTGTTCTATAAGAAAACTCTTACCTTGTTCTTCCAGATGAAGATCTGTTCCCATGTTGATAATTCTTGGTTTCCTGATGTTTGGTTTAATAGTCTTGGATCCGGGTTAATGTGATTTTCCTTCCAAAAATGGGTGGCAACTGCTGATGTATTTTCTAAGAAGGGCCAACCTCTACAAACAAGTTCAGTTGATGTCTGGTTGATAATGGAGGCATCTAGCCTGTGAAACATGTTTCAGGAAATTTAAAATGTGTTGTTTGGTGTTACTGACATATTTTTCTATTTTTAATGTGGTCCAACAACACTCATCAACTTCCAGATTATTATTAATTCATTCTTAAACGTGACTTTCCTTTAAAGCTTTTTACACAAGAATTATATCTTTATGGTTCAATACCTGAAGGAATGAAAACATGTCTTTTTAAGCCGAACATTTGTTTTATCCTTTCTTTCCTTTTTCTTTCTTTCTCTCTCTCTCTTTTTTTTTTTTTTTACAAAAAAAGGTCCTGTACCACAATGCAACAAATATACTAATACAAATTAATCCTTTATTTGTAAGGCTTATTATATACCTTACAGCTGTATAGTTTTGTCTCTTAATGTAAGAGAATATGCTCTTTTAAGTGGTGCTTCAGTTTGAAAGACCTGTCACATCTGTTACATTTGTATGATCTTCTGTCTGAACATGACTTAATATGTTGATCTAAGTGGAACTTCTGTACGAAAGACTTGTCACATCCATCACATTTGTATGATCTTGTGTTTGAATATAACAGAACATGTTTACTCAGGATAGACTTGTGCTTGAAATACTTTTCACATCTGTCACATTTGTGTGGCCTTATGTTGGTAAACACACTCACTGTTTTAAAATCTGAACCAGCTTCTCCCATTTGACAATATCCTCCTGAATCTGAGTGTGTGATGGAAGTGTAGCAGCCACTGCCATCTTGAGAAACTTGTTCTGAAGTTAACCTGAAATGTTTCAAAACAAATCAACACGAATACGCTACTCTCGAGTATTTTCCATTAAAATATTATGAACTTATATTGTCTTAGTTATGGCAGCAGAATTTATACAAAATTGTATCTATATTTCTCACCTTAAAATGTATTATTTTATTTTCAACTTTATCAGAAACTAACAACGTTTTCTGAAGTTCAAAGTTATAATAGAGAATAATAAAGTGCAAATATTCACTATTTTTGTACTATTTGCATGCAGTTATGCAATAAATATACTTTTGAGCAAATCTATGTTAAACACTGTTTATTTTAAAACTTTGTAAACTCTAAACATAATAAACTATTTTGTTCTGCATTCCCTTCTGATTGGCTAAAGCCATTTGTGGTATACAATTTGACTAAATTAGCAGATGCATAAGAGGAACAAGGGACATAACCAAACTGAATATACCAATAAAACATTTGGAGAATAAAACTAAATATAATGAACAATGAGTGTTAAATAATTCATGGGAAAGTATACCAAGTGAATATGAAAGTCTAATATCGGTAACTTTAAGACAACTTGCCTTCATCCTCAACTACAATTACATCTGTTTCTTTAGATGTTTCCAGAGTTTTAGACATTTGTTGATGACAGTTCACAACATAATTCAGTTTAAACTGATTCTGAATCTCTCCAAGAAAAAATTTCTCCCAAGCAGTTGCTTTTAATGGTCTTTAAATATATTTTGAAAATATTACTTGCTCCACCAAACAGTGTTTTTCTTGTTCAAACTGAAAGGCAAGTGGTGACTTTTCAATGTGCTGGTATTTAACATGCTTCAGTATTTAAATCATACTCTCTAGGTCTCTTAAATATTTTCGTATGTATACATTATTCCAATAGTTGCGGCAAATTACACAGACCCCTGGGATGTTTGCTAGCAGGAATTTCTGTGTTGCACTATGGAGTAGAAAACTTGATGTTACAGCTGACATGTTTCAAACACCACAGCAAATAAAAATTTCAGCATTACAATCTTCAAAGGTATCTACTAACATCAGAACTATGTCAATAATTGCATTAATTATGTAAGGAAGAGAATAACTAAAGAATTGATAAATCTTACCTTTTTAATTCACAACACAGTAACTTAACTCCAAAGTTAACCTTGTTTTGTGTCTATGTTCAGTGGCTGTTTCGTCCTGACAGTAATCTTCCTGTTTAATTTCAACTTTCATATTGCTGAGCAGCCCAGTATTATTCTTACATTGCATTACGAATTATAAAAATACGGTAATACCGTATCGGGTAAGTGTAGGTCGTTTGTACCTGGCCGTGTACGTGTGTTGGCGCATGCGCAGGTCGGCTAGTCGAAGCGATGGAGGGCTTATTGCCAACCCAAGATACAAAGCCAAGCCAAATAGCAAGCCTTGCATGCAACGGCAGTAGCGCCAACGTTGCATAAATGTAACTGGTTCAGCAATCGTGTGGCATTCGGGTGGAAATACACGTTATGATCTCCCCTGAATAAACAAATAAAAAAAATTTTTGACATCGATATTTCATTGAAAATATACGTTATGATAATTTCTGAATGTAAAAGGTATTTTTCGAAGGTAAAGAAAAGTCCGTGTGTGGATGGGGTGAACTATATAACACATAAACAAAACGTCGGTTAAATGCCGGACTTGGTATATAGTGGTATATAGTTTTACATCATCCCAGAATGCGACACGAAGGTTTTCAAGAAAATCCCCAGCCTCAGGTTGCCCTATACATGGAGCTTGTTTCAACATGTTCATTTTCTCAAAAATGTCTAACAATTTTAATTATGATACCATTTGTTTAAGACATTTTCAGGACAAATGAATATATATGTTGACTTTTCTGTGAATAGTCTCTGAAATGCTCTTTATTCTGAATGACTTTTGTACAATTGGCGAGTTGGAAGAGATGCACGAAATATTACTGCAGAAAAAGGGTAGTTCTCGTTAAAGTACACATTTTATATCAAATACTTTTTTTCGTAGAGTTAACTATTTCCCAGATATTCAATTTATTGGTTTGCATTATATTTATTTCCGTTGAAAACTTGGTATGAAAGTTTTGGTTGGAATAAAGCAATTCTGCCTATTACATGTTGAATCATTATGCATGCGCAATGAGAATTCGCTGGGTACTGACACTAGACTTCACTACCAGTTCGGGAAATATTTTAAACTCCTTGTGATGTCCTTTTTGTAAATATTTATCTTAAAAATACTTCTTTCTTCCAAGTACGAGGCCATAAGGCCTGTTACGACCTCACATTTGAATTTTCAGGCCAGCGTTTCTTTGTACAACCTAAAGATCTCTTTTCATTTGGATGATAGTGACGCAGTGAGGTTCTGGTTTTATGCATACGAAATACACAAATGATTTAACATGTTGGTTTGATAATTCCTTAGGTAGGTTCTATTTGTAATTCTTCTAGTGCATCTTTATTGTCTTCATGATCCCATTTTGTATTTCCTGCTATATATCTTCATTAGCCATTATTCTGCTTTCATCTTTTTTCCTCAGTGTCCACTGGCGGATTGTAGTATGTCTTTGTACTTGGGAAGCTTTCATTATGTTATTAATTATTCCCATTGTTTTATTGTACTTCGTAATTTTCTGGGAAATGTCTATTTCAGGCATGGGGAAGAGGGATGGCAGGAAAGAAATCAAATATTTATCCCTCCACATATCCCACCACCAATAGCAGGCCATCTCATTTTCGGGTTCTATGTTTATGGATACACAAGTCTTTTCAAACAAGGTACATAAGTTTCAAGGCGTGCAGTGGTGGAACCGAATAGAAACATGATGTATTAGTTTAGTGATTATGTGATTACGTTACATACACATTTTTTAGTCTAGCAAACACAAAGCTTTATTTTTACTAGGAACACAAAGTACTTATATTGCCATCCAATTCAATTAGGGTATTTGGACGTGCAAGCACGCCCGGGCTGCTTAGGGAGTGTCCCCTCTTCAGCCTAGCTTTGTTTTTGTTTTGTAGTGGGGCAGAGATCATTCAGTTTGGGTGGTACATTTTCCTCTTATTATTGATGTTTCTTTTTTGTTTTGTTCCCAGGTCACACAACTTGCTGCCGTCGCTACCCAAGAAGACGGATTTTGCTGTTTGCTTTTATGTTTGTTGTAATTTGTTGGGTAAATTTGGTGTTTTTTTTTAAGTTATTAAATGTTTGTTGACTGTTGTAGATATTGTAGTTGTTGTTGTTGTTGGGCTTCTTGTTGTTCTTTATATCTTGTTATGCAACATGTTTCCACCAGTGACACAATTTGAGGGACTGACCGGTTCTCTGAGGTGGATAGATAAAAGTGGAGGTGTGGCCATTTCGTTACATTTATCATTTCATTTCACCTTTCATCTTGTTAGGTTTCTTTCAGGGTTGGAAGTGTCGCTGATTGTCCCGGCAGGAGGAACAAATGTGCTCTGGAAACCTCGTCTGCTGGATTGGAATGTGGGCTACTGGTTTCCGGGCCCTCGTGGGATGGTACAAGTTCGAAAGAGGGGCGGGGGGGGGGGGGGGTTGGGCTAAGCTAATCTCCGCCGGGGTGCTTCTAACTGGGAAAGTGTAGGAACCCTGCCACCTACTGTGTCCTGGCAACGTTCCGGTCGCCCTTGAGATCCAATCGTCTCGTTCGTCCTCCCGGGGAAGCCGCGTCAGGGACATAGACACAAAAGATCGTGTTTCGGTCGAGGTGCTAAGTCCCCTCCCCAGCTTGTCATTGAGTACTGACATTTTAAGTTTTTTTTTTTTTTTTCCCCTCCAGTTATTAAGTCCTTTTTAGTATATTTATAGATCTTTTGTACGGAATTTACGTCAAGCTTTCAGCTCTGGTCGTTAATTTGCAGTAATTTATAACTTTGTAACACACATAATGAAAGGATAAAAAGCATAGCTTTGTATGTACTATGTTAGAGATGCAGAAATGCAAGATTTAAAATTTGCTCTTAAAAATTATTTTGTTGTTTAACGTCGCTGTCAATTACCAGGATCGCATCAGCGTCGCCGGTGTGCCGGAATTGTGTCCCGCAGGAGTTCTTTTACATGCCAGTAAATCTACTGACATGGAGCTGCCGCTTTTAAGCACACTTAAAACCATCGGTCGGGGCTGGGCTTGAACCCGCGACCTTGGGATTACTAGGCCAGCGTCTAACCAACTGAGCCACCCAGACCGGAAAAAAAAATTAAACAAATTTTAAAAAATAAAATAAAAATATTGCTCTGGAAATGCATTCATTTACATACGCAATTCTCTAAAGAATAATTACTCATATTATTCGCTCACTGCAATTTGGATATTTACAACGTTGCACTTAAACAATCAGTACGTCTCCATGGCGAATTCAAATCGATTTGAGTTCTCATTCCGGATTAAATACCGGTTGGAAACGCGGATCCAAATCGAACTGATACATTGGATCCGATCCGATTTGAATCTGCCAAAGATGCTAACTTGTACTGTACTCTTTAACACGCTGGACGCTCGTCTGTTTGTTTTCTTCGTGAAAGTGTTGTAATAAAACACAACAAAATTACTATCTCAAAATATATTCTTCTAAAAACAATCACTAACCTCAAAACCTTGTTAAAATACGAAGAAGATGTATTTTACAGGTTCGCCAACATTAACCAAGTGACCAACATAAAAGCTTGAATTATTTATGCTGGAGCCTTACGTATCCAAATCGATCTCCGTCCGTCCGGGCGAGTGAGTGAGTGAGTGAGTGAGTGAGTGAGTGAGTGAGTGAGTGAGTGAGAGAGTGAGTAGGTGAGTGAGTGAGTGCGTGCGTGAGTGAGTGAGTGAAACGAGAGTCGTATTGAAAATGGGATTGGACTCAAATCGATTTCAACTCCCCAGGGAAACGTAGTAATGAAGAGATTGGTGAATCGTGTTAGATAAAAACATAATTAACTGCCCTAATGACCGTTCAAATACTGGAATAAATTACACACTTTCATATATGTGCTTTCCAAAATATTTTCGTTCCTGTGATAGACATTTGTTGTAAAAATATTATCTTATATTGTCTTAACTTCACCTAATTTTTCTTTTCCAGAAACTATTGTTCCTTAACCAAAATTTAATACCAGTATTTCACCAAAAATATGTTTTGCGAATACCCTAAATGCAAAAAAGAATTTTTGCTCGCCGACGCTTCTAACCCTGAAAGAAACCTAACGGGATGAAAGGTGAAATGAAATGATTCATGTAACGAAATGGAGGAACAGGCGACCCGGGAAACCTCCGAAAAAACACGGGGATCGAACGGGCGACCTCCCGAATGCGTTACCGACTCAGCCATCCCACTCGGTGTGTAAGTTAGTAAATGATAAGATGGAAGAAATGTTACTTACTACACAAAAATGTGTAAATCTCATTAAAAACCCAGGAATTCTTTCAAATAACCTTTTCTATATTAGTTGTTTCCAAGATATCTGTTGTTTGAGTTTATCAATGTTTTTGTCATTTTTAGTTTTTCTATCGGGTATATAGCAAGTAGGGGAAGCATTGCATCAAATTACATACCGGGATTTCACTGGAAATGCACGTTTTGAGATATCCTGAATAAATAAAAACAAAACATTTTTAAAGAATGGTTTGTGTGTCTGTCAACAACGTAACTCAAAAACGAAGAATTGGTTAAAATATCAATTTAGTGTTTAACTTCACCATCTTCAAGGGATATGATGCAACATTTTTCTAGAAAATCCCACACCCCAAACCACCCTATACATAGAAATATTTCAGTTATTTTCTATTTTCTCAAAAATGGCTCCAACAATTTTGATTAAAATACCATATATTTAACATATTTTCATAACAAATGAAAAGCATATGTTGAATGTTCTGTGAATATTTTCTGAAGTCCTCTTCACTCTGAATGACTTTTATATAACTGGTAAACTGCACAAGATACACAAAATATTACTGCATAAAAATGTACATATCTTCAAAACAAAGAACTTATATCAAATACTTTTTGTGCAATTACCCATTTCTGAGATATTCCCTGTTATTGGTTTAAATTATCTATAATTTTTACTTTCTCTCCTGCATATACCCAAAAATACGATGTCGAGATTTAACCGGAAATATATATTTTGAGGCTCCTTGAATCCAAAAAAATTAGTTTTAGAAAAAGGTCTGCGCGCGCGCGTGTGTATGTGTGCGCGGGGGGGGGGGGGGGGGAAGGAGTGGAGGGGGGGAGGCCTGTCTATCTCTTTGTCAACCTGCGAACACCATAGATCAAAATCGAAAAGTCGGTGAAAAACCAAGTTTTTAAGTTTAATATCTTTAAGGATGCGACAAGAAAATTCTTTCACCCTAAACTACCCTTTACACAGAATATTTTTCGAAAACTGATTTTTTCAAATGGTTCTAACAATTTTGATTAAAATACCATATATTTAAGATATTTTTGTGGCAAATGAAACGTATATTTTGAATTTTTTGGCTGTAGCCTATGTAGAACTGTGGTATACTCTGGATGACTTTTGCATAACTGATAAACTGTAAAAGGCATACAAAAATGTAGATCTTGGCAAAACACACAAGTTATGTCCACATAATTTTTTTGTGGAGTGAACCATTTCGGAGATATTCTTTGTTATTTCTGTGAGTTTTGCAATACTTAAAGTTTTCTCAAATGGAAGGTCATTCATTTCTTTTCATTTCTTGGCCATGCAAAGAATGGAACCTCAGAGCTTTAAATGATTTGACTATCGCTTAAAGCCCACTGTA